>VKOC01001689.1:0-85507 GCA_009364415.1 Spea multiplicata
GGGCGCCCCCTGGAGTGTGGCGCCCTGTGCGGTCGGACAGGTCGCACACCCCAAAGGCCGGCCCTGGTTACATCACTTTTAGCACATTCCACCAGATCGTTTGCCCTAGATTGTTCTAAAGTGGCATTCAGCTTCCCTATGGCTACATCAGACTGAAAAAGCAAACATATTTATATATAAATATGGGTGTAATAATTGAGAAAACAGATATAACACAATTACCTAAAAGATTGGGGATTAGATTTTTATGAAAAGAAAATAGCTGCAAATTACCAACCTGCAACTTTTTACCACTTAGTAAATGAGCCCCTGTATTAGCCGTGCACATCCCATGTACTGAGAGTAATGAATTTGCAGATTCAGTCATGTTTGTAAAATAAATGAAGTTGTTTATATAGAAACAGACATTCCTATTTTTAATTATTTTTCAAGCGACAGCTTTTGACTTTTTAAAATAGGTGATGGGAGAGGGAAGGGGACAGCTCAAACTGTTCAGTGCATCAGTTTTGTTCAAAATGTAAGTAACCACGGGTAAAAAAGGGAATTTGGGAAGGAGAGAAATTAAGAATAATGGAAAGCAGATGAGTTATTGAACATGACAAGGTCAGAAAAAGTTCATTTCAAAATTTCATAATATTAATAAATTGCAAAAAGAACATGGATGGAGCTTCCTCTTTTATGTAATGAAGTTTATGGTAATTGTCCTGCCGCTCATGATGTCTGCCCCACGCTTCTCATAAATATTTATGCTTCTGACCATTTATGACACATTACATTCTTTAAGCAGGTTTATATTACATACATCTTTTTAGCATCCAATGTACATGTATTTAATAATGTATTTAGATTTCTCCCCTATAAATTTTCATGTAGATAGTATAATTCTTTTCCAGTTTCAGACATGCTCCACACATAATTCTCATTAGTATTATTTTTATTACGATCCTGAAATGAGGTAGTTAAAATGTATCCATTGATAGGGCTTTAAAGATGCTAGAGTAACGTCCAATTTACATCCACATGCAGGGATTAACAGATCTCCTGCTTGACACTGTGCACTCATCTTACAGTCACCACCAGCCAGCTCCTGTGCTGGTTTCCACAATGTTTCTCTGTGCCCTGACACAGCTTGTCTGCCCCCCAAACAGATTATCTGTGCCATCTTTGCCCCAAACAGCTTGTCTGTGCCATTTGTGCACACAAACAGCTTGTAAGTGCCCTCAAACAGCCTACTTGTGCCATCTTTGCCACCAACAAAAAGAGTAATAGAAGCATACTTGGGGACTCTCTGCATTTCGCCCAGAGACTCTAGGAAAAGCACTGCTTCTCCGGGTAGCCACTGGAAAACTTTGGTTTTTGGGAGCTGCATTCTCACACGCCCCACTCCCTGTGCATTTCCCTTGTAAAATGTCTTTTCCTCTGATTTGTCTACATTACATAATGATTTCACACCCTGCTCATAGTAATATTAACAGTTAGCAGTTCAAGACACTTCCTTGTTGTCTGGTTGCTGCAGTCCTCTTACCATCAGGTTACAAGTCTTGCAAGGTCTGTAACAAAGGAAGAGCAGCGAAAGAAGAAAAGAAGAAGGGGGCTTTGACCGGAGCACACTCCTGCTTTTCCTACATGGGTGCAGTCTCTCAAATGAATCTAGAGGAACCATAGTTTTAAACAACAGTGGAGTAGCTCAGGTCACTGCAAATCAGATGAGTACTAAGGGTGTGGCTCAGGGCCCCCAACCACTCATGGGCCCTGGAGCAATTGCTCCATGTGCTCCTTGCTTAATCTAATCCTTGCTAAACATCATGCTAATTCATGGTAATATGATAATACTGACAATCCTAATGATCAGAAAGTACTTATTTCAATATGACCATCTGATTGGTCATTGTGTATGTGATATTTTTTTGGTAATTACTTTTTAAGGAGAAAAAATATTTATGAGTGATACATTCAATAAATTAAACAACTAGCCAGGGAGCTGCTGATTGCATTGTGGAATGGAGCAAACGACTCCAGGTTTTGTATTACTTGTAGCTTGTTGGGACAACTAAGGTGCTATTAGGAGACATGTTTAATGTGTGTGCGTTAGTTACATCTGTTTTTCTTATTAGGCATCATTGGGAATAATAAAGGTCATACAAAATTCCTGATTCTTCTATTGGTCTTCCACTAATTCTAATGTATGGCCACGTCATGAGTGATATCTTATGGATATGCCTACATTTTGTTACATTTTCCACTTAATTTCTAAATTTGATGAAAACGTAATAAAAAGTGAATTAATAAACTACAAAACTGCATGACTAAGGTCATTTATAAGACCTGGACATATATATATAGTATAGTATATATATATATAACTTCGAGAGATTTTTCAATTTAAGTGATAAAATATGCTTTAGTTTTTCAGTTTTGCATTGTAAAATATTTAAGATTAATTGTATTCAGAAAATTATATGCATTATATTAAGAACTGTTAAAATATTTGAACGGTCTCCATTTTGTACACCTTTTGATATGTAAGTATGATCCATAAATGCTATATGTTGAAATAAAATTTGAAATTGTCTTATGATGGGGTCTAAGAATAATATGTGCATATAAAGCCAATGCCTCTAAACAAACTATGGTTGCTATGCTCCCAAATCTCCAGATAATTACGTTATTTCAGAGCTTGGAATGACCTCTCGTTCTTCATTTTGGAGCCATTTATATCATACGTCTTGGCAAAAGACACTTCAATGTATATCATATAACAATGAATACCCCAGAATTTTTCTCAATGTCATTCAACAGGTGCTGACATTCAACCAGGTGCGGGCAGCAATATCTAACAGTAACATCTAACAATAACGTCTTCATATATTTTAATGTATATATGTATATAACATCCCTTTTGGATTCTGACGACATAGGAGGAACCAGAACCGAGCTCATAATGTATATCACATATTTATTAACTTTAAGGCAAGTGAAGGGGGAAGGTGATTGAAAAAGTGGTTTGGGGTATTAACCATTATGACATGTAGACATTAAGTTTTGAAGCACATGTCCATGTTGTATTATCATCAAATATCTTTTCTCCATTAAGTTGTAAGTATTAAGGCTAAAAGGATTGAAAACGCATTTCAACAGACCTGCTTCTTATCATACTTGTTGTAACTCTTGCACACGTCTTTGTTTTTGGCAAGATAAAGACACAGCCTTCCAACAGTGACATAACCATTGAAGATCTCTTGTTCAAGCAGAAAATAAAAGCTTCCTTTGTGCTATAAACAGAAATAATTTTGCGTTATGCTATTTAATATCCTCTGTCCATTTAAGGTTAGGGGATTGGATAAAATGGTAATGTGAACCAGAAAACCCCCAAATGCTATACATAAAGGCATTTTCATACTACAACATGATTCAAATTCTTATTTGGACATCAGTGCTTCAGTTTTTTTTAGAAACATTCTTCAATATGAAATTGATTATAACTTCGGTCATAATACATAAAGTCATATTGATAAAAGTAATATTCCAATAATGTTCAGACTAGGGTACAATGGATGATGTTGGTTAGAAATGGCCATGTTTTTGTCATAATATTTATGGAGCTGTTATTAAGAAATGTTTTAAATTACCATAATTTTACATTGTTTCTTGGGGAACACCTTCATTTTTTATAATGGTGAAATACTATAAAGAAATATTAACCACCCTAAACCATTTCCCCAAACTCACAAGAATTTTATTTCTGCGCTAAAGTTATATAGATGTGTCCAACCTTAAGCATTTTGATGTATGATAATACAATTCTTACACATGTTTTAGCAGAAAACTAAAATAAGTTTACTAATAAGTTTGATTTTTGTGACTTGTAATATGTTTTCTTGAACGTGGAATCACAATATATTGTTGACTTCCCATTTAAGTAAAAATAGTTACATTCAGTTTAACCAATCATTAATTCTCAATAATGTTTATCTTTTTATTGCCTATGCCAACTGTTTCATTCACAAATTAACAGTAAATTTGCTTTGTTATAATTAAAATTGTAATTTGATTGTGGCAGAATATTACAAAAAAATGCTTTTGGGTGTCATTTTTGTTAAACTAATCCATAACTATTTGGTTAAAACATTAATTATCATTAATTATTATTATTATTTACTAAGCAGTGTAACACAGATCCTGCCATGAGCTGATGTGGGCAATTGAAACAAAAGGAGGGGTGTAAGAGTAGCTCTCTTGTAGCAGTAATTACAGGTAAGTGGTTTCAGGATGCAACAGAGAAGGTATAAATACATTGAACAAGGGGTAGGTTAATGCTTTGGTGAAGATGGTGGCTTGCAGGGTAGGAAGAGCAAGATGAAATAAAAAGGTTTCAGACAGGTTTATAAATTTCCCCCCTCATCTTCCGAAATACAGGTTTACGTTTCCTAAATCATTATACATACATAGATGAAGCGTTAACATTGTTTCTGCACTGTTTGACACAGGCGTTTTGAGATTCAGTGAGATAAAGCTAGAAAAGAAGACCTGTATTGGGCATTAGGTACAATGTAGATAATTATTTATCTTTGCTTAAAGTTGTAGGCATATGCTAATTGTGGGCATCCACAGGATTATTTGCGAGGGGGGGCAAAATATACCACCCACCTTTCCCACCTTTCCTCATTCCTTTTTGGCGCAGGGGAGGGATTTCCTGGCGAGAGGCAAGTATTAATTACCCATTATTGGGAAAAATGATATGGCCACGATAGTAGTAGTTAACAGACCTGCATTTATCTGCGCAACATGAGAACTACTATTCCAGCTACTATTCCTACTAATGCTGGCTCAATATCATGGGAGTTGCAGTCAAGAACAGTTAAAGTTGTGTTGTGTAGTGTAGCATTCTGAGGAATTACAAAAAAGTATTGGCGAATTATTAATGCTAGCTGCAATACATGTGTGAAATAAAGCTACCTTCTGTCTGCAGCCTGCTAACTGCGTCTCTGCCCAGGTGGCGTCTCTTTATGAAGAAACAGCTTCCAAAGTAAGGGGAGGAGACCCGCTAGAGGAATAGAGGAAGAGACCAAACCACTCCGAAAGCAGAATTAAATAAAAATGGTTTTGCCAACTATCATGTGTTTTTTCTGCCTCTATGTCTAGTTAACCTAATCTAAACTGGCCCACTATCTCCCCCTCCCCTGCTGCTCCAGTGGGCCTCTTTAAATTTCTATATGTATCTTGTATACACCAACCAAAAAAAAAGTTGCGTTGATGAAATGTGATGCAAGGATGCTGAACTGGATAGGCTACATTTATAACACAATATTTCTGGTATGGAGGTTGACTATTTCAGCCATTACTTCCCATAAAAGTTAACTGTAATTTGACTACACAATTCTCTCAGAACTCTGTGTTTTCTTCTTAAGGCAGAATTACGTAAAACACCAGTACAAAATAAGTTAACCCCCCCTCCCCCCCAAAAAACTGATGAATGTGCTTAGTAGAAGAAATAATGTGAGCATTAACCAAATCCCTCATTGTTTGTGCTTGCAATACCCAAAGGCACTGCAGATTATTTAACTTCAACATTTTTAACCTCACTGTGTCAGCACTGCATGGGCCAAAATGTGATACGTCCAGCTACAGATGAGGTGTTCCAGCCCCAAGAAGCAAGTCACATATGTTTGCCAAGGGGAAATGTTGAATATCTTCCAAACATGAAGACACCACTCTATTATCCTCCAAATGTCAAATCTGCAACATATCTCTCCATGGACTGCAACAAGATAACGGTTAAACTTGTATTTTTGTGAGACTGCATTAGTTACATTTTGTGTCATTAATAACACTTTTACATGACACTCATTTTTTGAGCCAGACAGAATGTGGTTAATTAGGGAGCTTCTAGATTCACAAAGATATTTGAACAAGTGAGAGTAACAATAATTTCAAATGCTTTTCAACAAAGAATCAATAGTGAATAAAAAAATAAATCATATAATATGCTCCTACCAAATCGCCCATTCTATTCTACTTCAGTTCAATAAATAAAAAATGAGTGCATGATTTTGTTATATCAGAAATAAAATAGACATTTTTATGTAGTATTGCAGTAAACAGATTCCTTTGAAGGGGTGAGACATTTCCCACATTTATTCTGGTAATTGACCAAAAAGGCAAACTTAGTACAAAAGAACTTCCCATTCTACTGGAGTCTTGTTGGGGAAAAAAATAACTGAGGTAAAAAATCAGGTTGAAATCAGACATGGGGGTCTCTTACAGGCAAAATTAATTGGTTATTTGTGGTTATTAAGTTAATAATATGCACATTGCAATCTGACAGTAAGGTGGATTTCCATGCTTGCTTTGATCAGCTGGCTTTGCATCTTTTAAAAATAACACTGGATTTTGACTTTTTTAGAGCAATATTTGAAGACATTTTGGACTGATGTATCCGCAGACTCCGCTATGTCAGATGATTGCTAAAAAAAACCAACCCAATGAGTTTAATATTGGACTTTACTGGTGGCCATAAACTGGGGTAAACATAATATGTGCTCATCAGTATGTTCTTTTCCCATCTAAAACAAATGGGAGAACAGACAAGTAACATAAAGTCTAGTAATTGTATTCCAAACAAAAAAAACACACAAAACTCACATATGCTCCACTAAAAAGGCCATGGGTGTGCGCAATATGATGCAGCAGAACTCTTAACCGGACCCCTTGAATCTTTTACCTCTCTGCTAGTGGAAATCCCTCCTGGCACGCTTATGTACACAGTCTATATGGTAATTAGTGGGCAACATCCCATAGACAGGTCCTTCTCTGAAAAAACAAACAAACAAAAGACTAGTGTCAAAATCATACAACTTCCAAGAAAAAGATATTGTGTTTCAATACAAATAAAAAATAGTATCTTATAAATGTCCTACCATGTGAGACACATTGTTTGTCTGTGAGCCTGAAAGCATACATTTCTATAGGGAAAGCATTAAGGCAAAAGAACAAAATGTGCGATGGCAGCCTGTCCCACGAAGCTAAACAACATTTCGAGGAGCAGATACTGCTGTATTATGTTGCCTCTTTGGGGCCCTGGTAATCTAATGATTTTCTGAATCAAGTTTTTCGTTGTCCCTAAAATATACCATGTTCAATAAACAATCAAATAATAGTACATATATTACTAGTACTTACAGTTCCAGTTTTCTTAGAGATGTATGTGAGTGAAAACACTTAAATGTCAAGTGGCTCTGTTCTGCTATACTGAGATGCATGTGTGGGCAGCTAATGAGCAATTATAGGTGTTCTTTGTCTAATAGCTTCATATGTGTATGCATGGTAACTGTATCCACATATAAACATATACGTATTGTTTACATTTACGTATATACAATCGTTGACGTATAGTTGGCTACACTGACTTTAATCAATATACATCAATCCAATTTCTACTTCAATATATCTAATATCTCATTACTTTCTTGATTGCCTGTATGTGTCAAAGAGGAACTCCCGCGATTTTTTATCATTTGTGTGAGCTTAAAAATATTTTAAAAAGTATTGTTCTATTTTCTTTTTTGCATAATATCATATTTTTGGCCAGTTGCATGTCTATGTGTTCAGACTCTGCTATCTTAGCCCAGTCTACTAGATGACTCCTTATTATACTGCCTTTAGTAAACAATAGAATGGCTCAGTGTTAATCACCCAGATGGACACTGCTGTGTCTATTATGTAATCTGCAAGTACTTGTGGGTTGGCAAACAAGTGAATTTGCAGCAGCAAAACTGGACAAAAGTCTAACTTCTCAGTTCACTAAATCAAACTTGTATTAGCACCCACCAAGATGAACTTACATTCACTTACCTATAGAAAAGTTAAGTGAATATGCATTTAAAAAAGGCGGCAATGCGTAAATTTGATAACTCTTGAGTCACCAGTGAGTTGTAATTGCGAGTGAAAAGAGGTGCTAATTTAAAAAAAATGTTTTCATTCCTGCAAAACATAATAAATAAATGTTTTTTTTTAAGGGGTATTAACCAATGGTGTGTGTGGGGGGTTATGATTGCTGACTTCTTCCCCCATGCAAAGTGTGGCAGGAGGTAATGAAATAAATTTGGGGGAGGTATAATGTCCATATATATCCCCCTTGCCCTGATTCCCCACTCAGAGAGTGAAGTCACATTCAAGAAATTCCCTCATGTATTAGACGCTACTTTTCATTGCACGAAGACTTGGGCAGATGCCAATAAAAGAAGACATTCAGGTAACGAGGTAACAGTCCAATAACTGCAGGGAAAGATTTTTTTAGGATAGATTCCATCTTCTGCTGTCTCAAGCGGATTGTTCAAGGGACGTCCTGTCTGGAAAGCGACTGGCGGGTGTTCTCTGCGATGAAGTGTGTGTCTGTCTCACAGGCGCTCCAAAAGAACCCCCACATACAGGTGAGAGAGACAAGACAATGACTACGACAGGTAACTAAGTTAGTATTTATATGTAGAATATACAGTATGCATGTATGGGGCCCAACAACAGAATTGCTCAGGGTACAATAGAGAGTTAAATATGGCATTGCGTGCAGGTGTGTTAATAGACAATTGGCTTTTATAAAGGGAGTTTCGTAGTGGTGACGGGAATGTGTGCAGAAGCCTGGACACATCAAGCTGGGGGTTCAAAACCCTTAATGTCTGAGCATAGCGATAAACCTCAATGGCTCAGCCAACCTCCGAAAACATTACAGTATTAGGACCTGAAAACCAGATGGAGCAAAATCCTCACTTATTACTTTTTAATCCCTACTAAGCAGATGCATTATATATCATATTCATCTTTTGGTTCATACATTGTAGATATTTTATTCTCTGGGTGTTTCTTATATTTATTGTCTATTATTATTCTGGTAATGCAAGAACAATATGATACACGTTGGTCTCTTTCTATTTTTCAACCCAGTTATATTACAAGTTGTTAAATGATATTCTCATGGAACAATACTGTAATATATATATTTACCATTAGGAGAATACATTTTGCGCTCCTAGGCTTCTACAGGGTTAAATATTCATCTTAATGTATTAAAAGGTTAAATACCATCTACTCTTTATAGACTCACTATATATTTTTTTTTAATTTATTTAATTGGTTTTATGACAAAGAATAAAAAGACATTAACATACAACCTTTCATCCATATAGTATACAAAACAATATTGAAAGGTTAAATTTATAACATTCAAATACAAGACAGTATCAAGACCAAGTTGTTTTCTTTATCGTCTAGGGGGGAGAGAAGAGAGAGAGACATTGATAATATTTGTATATTAGTATAATAATTTGATTAATATTGCCAGGATTATATAATAGTTTGATATGTATAGCCATTTCCAGAGAGCCATCTTTTCCATGGAGACCAAATTGCTTCATAATTTTTTATATTATTATGAGTTCGATAAAAATACCTCTCCATTGTATACTGATAATTTATTTGAGCTATAACTTGAGGCCAGAGTGGGATCTGATCTATTTTCCAAGATCAAGCTATACATATTTTGGCTGCTGCCAAAACATTAATAGCCAAGTACAATTTCGATTTGTTTTCCCAAGGAAGATCGATATGGAAAAGAAAGGTTTGCGGATTCAAAACCATATCAGTATCAAATAAACTCTGTCAATAGAATGACAATTTCAGATCTAAGATTTAAAAGCTTATCACACTCCCACCAAATGTGTATCATTGAGCCCAATTCTAGTTTGCATCTCCAACATTTGTTGGAGGTAGTATTATACATTTAATGCAATAAGGTTGGAACATAATACCATCTGAGACTCACTATATTTCTAATAACTGTTCCCCGGGTGATACAGTATTTCTTGCAAGAGAGGAGCATAGATTTATTCAGAGGTCCAGAAATCTTGATTAGATATACTGTAATCCAAAAACAATTGCAAATTAACTTCCTCAAATTAACGGACTCCTTTAATATATGATTTATAAGAAGTGCTTCATAAATTGTTGGCGCTACATAAATAATTAAATGAAAATAAAATTAATAGGCGATCTCAAAGTCTTCACACTTCTCTAAAAGCCCAAATCCCAGGGTGACTGTCCTGTTCTCCTTGCATTCCTTACACGCTGCCTGCATCTGAATGCAAGGAAATTGCATAAGTAGGACTGAGCGACAGTGGTGACTTCCACTGAGCGACATCCACTTTAATTAACAAACTAAAAAAGCAAACTCCCTTTTAGGTTTAGGTAAGGCACTGTATCAAATGCCTTACCTAAATCTAAATAGACAACATCTACAGCCCTACCCAAATCTAAGGTTCTACTTACAACAACATAGGAGCCCTGGAGGTTTTTGTTTCGCAAGTTCTGTTTTTCATAAAACCATGTTGATTAATAGTAATAGTTAGGTTTACCTCAATATAATCTCAATATATACATTATATACCTCAATATAATCTACCACTGCATCCCAAACTTTTCCGTCAAGTCATTTATGACCATTGATGTTAAATTTACTGGTGTATACGTTTTTGATTATATTCTTGCCTCTAGCATGTATCCAGTCACGTGGCATTGAGCCAGAGGATATGGTGTCCCTGAATATTAAAAATGATTTTGCAATAAGCTCCCAAAGAACCCTCGGGTGAATGCTATCAGAGACTGGTATCATATTAATCTTAAATGTTTTCAGTCACCCTTTGGCCTCTTCACAAGTTAGACAATTATCCATGAGAATGGGGTTACACATCATTTTTTGTGTGACTGATCCACCAATGACCATTTATTATTACAAACAGCGGATGGGAAATTATTCAAAATCTTAGCTTTTTTTATTTATCATCACTTCTACTATCGACCTCTTAAAGGGTCCAATATTCACACTAACCCTCTTTTTAGTACTTAATTGAATTACTTGTAGTTGTAAGGAATTTTATGTAATATTTGACATGAAAGGTAGCATGAAAAATAACATTAGAATTTATATTCATGTTTTATGTCCTACCCATGATCCTTTGCTACTTCTTGTGACCAGGAAGCCTCTATGACATTGAAAAACAATACCTGACTGGTGGAGCATGCAATGCACAATGAATTAACTGCAATCCAGGCAGGAGAGATTTCCTTAAACCGTCAAAAAGGAAAAGGTAAAGTAAACAGGGGAGAGGAAAAGAGGAAAGGAATAAAACCAATAACCAAATATTATAATGCCAGAGCATGTAGGAGTGGCATGGCCAACAACATGGTCATGAGACAATATGCTACATAAAGGATAATAAGAGCAGGTATGCAACACACTCTTGTTGACTGTTAGTCGAACATTAATTTAGAAAGAGTACAGAGTGTTTGGAAAGAGAAATCTTTATTCCATCTTCTTAAAAGCATGAATGTGTGGAGAAAGTAGCATCTTGTGCGTTCAATTATAATATATTACTTAGCTGACATTTACGCACAACGTGTGCTTAGGTGGAATATAATGCATTCTTCGGGGAAAAATTAACATATTCAGCTAATACTTCAACATAATACATACAGAATTAGGTCTTCTATACAAACTAAAAACACATCATACACATTAGGCCATTCATGGATCAAACATGGTATACTTATAGAAATAAATTTAGTATAATTAAAAAAAGCATAATACACCAAAACAACAAATATCTGTAGCTCAGTTAACTAATGTTATCCTATGGATCAGCAAATACACACATTATATAATCTTGTCAAAGTTTAAGCAACCAGAACATCAAAATAAATAAACAAATAAATAGGGAAATTATATTTGAAAATATATCCTAATAGTGTCTTATCATTGGATGCAACTCATAATGATATATAGTAAAATTAAATAAATTAATCCTAAAATATGTAGCTATAACAAAATAAAGTGTAACAAAAAACTGTGTTTAAATGTTAACATTTTCAGGTACTAATTTGCAAATTCTAAGTAACAGAAGCACAGTGAAATTAAATGGAACTTGGAAGCAAAGTAGTTGTTCACATAAGTGTGATATATAGACCACCTCGTACAAGCAAAGGAGCTCGACCACCTGCTGTCACTGAAAGAAATAGCTGTCAATGAAAGGGGAGTTTATAGTTATGGGAGACTTGAATCTTCCAGAGATATACCGGAAACGCCAGATGGATCAGCCAGGATAAAGGAGGCAAAATGCAGTATTTGATGTGCCAAAGCACACACAGATAAAAAAAGTGGATGATAAAAAAGCTTCTTTATATATATATATATATATATATATATATATATATATATAAGTGAAAGGAGAAAAAGTAAACAAGATATTAGATTAAAGACAAATTAAGCGAGTATATAAATGTGGATACAGGCCTAGCTGACTGCTTGAATAAATACTGCTGTTCAGTTTTTTTACAGAGGAAGGTAAAGGGACCCCAGTTGAAAAGGAGAAACAGGTAAAGCATGTGTGTTTCTACTTGAACTCTCCAAAGTAAAAGCAGACTAATGTATGGGACCCGGTGGGATACTTCCAGCTTTATTAAAAGGGATACAGAATGTCCTGGCAAAGCTGTTGTCAGATTTATTCAACCAGCCATTATTGACAGGAGTAGTTCCAGAACATTGGAAATTGGCAAATGTAGTACCAGTTCACAAAAAAATAGCAGGGAAGACTTGGCCAACTACAGACTAGTAAGTCTTACATCAGTAATTGAGAAATTAATGGAAACCATGCTGAATGAAAAGATTGTTAAATATCTGGATATTCAGTAAGGCATTTGACACTGTCCCTCATAGAAGTCATAAATAAATTGCAGTGTTTTGATATTAAATTGAATAGTTGAGGCAATGGAGACAAAAGGTTGTAGGTAATGGTGTATATTCAAGGGAAGGTCTTGTCACTAATGGAGTACCTCAAGGATCTATCTTGGGACCTTTATTTTGTCATATGTTTATTAGCTGTATTACAAACGATTTTTATGGTAAGATGTCTCTTTTTGCAGAAGGTCTACAACAGGGTAGACATTCCTGTTGGAACAAGCCAAGTAAATTAGAAGAATGGTTGAAGTTGAATGGTTGAAGTCCAGCATTCCAAATTGCATGTATCTGGATCCCCTTGGGTACCTGATGGTAAACTGTGATTGTCTGCTGGCAATAAGCAAGGCCTGGTTCTAGGCCCAAATCTACCTTCTTTTCAGTAACACATGGACCGTCTCCGGTTGAGCCTTTACAGATTCTGCAGATCACTGGTGGCTGATTTCAGAGAGAAGAAGCTAGAGACCCCCCACACATACCGGTAGGATTGGAATGCTGGGAAAAAAGCAACCCCCCTCCTTAGCTCCGCCTGTGACTGAGCTCAAACATGAGTATAGTGCATTGCTGACAATTTGGAACTGGCTGGCAAAGACAATGCAGGTCTGGCTGCACTACCCAGCAGGCAGCACTCTACAAAAAAACAGATGATCATCTTAGAGGTTCTACCAAGCAGCCCAGTGGCCCCCACACTATAGAATAGAGGCAGGAGGAAAAAAGTAAACAAAAATAAGTAAACGTACTGGAATCCAGCGTCTTAACCTCTTGGTAAGGCCTCACCCCTCACCAGTCACTATGCTTTTGATTGCTGGGGTAGAAAGTTCCCTGTTATATTCCGTTATGATATAAGCTTGACATACTGGTCTTCTGACGGCGTCTTCATTTGGCTTGGTGCCTTTTATAGGGCACAGCAGCTCTGACTAACAAATCCAATGTTGTCTCATTGGTTGGACTCCAGGTTACCAGACTCATGCGTTACTCCTGACTCATGAAATTGTGTGTTATTAGGTGAGGTAGCATGTGTTATTTATTATGGTGACTTAGTTGATGATCTGATCAAATTGAATGACTAATAAATGTAGAAATGTTGATAATTACAAAAGGCTTGTATACTTTTTCCTGCAACTGCAGTAAAGTGAGGAAGGCTAGCGTTAGGCTTTTAGCTGAAGCGTTGAGGGTTTCTCCTGTTTTCTATATACCCTGGTCTCTTTTCTGTAAGTGGCATTTTTTTGTTTTTTGATTGTGTACTTTGTCTTGTATTTGCATTAAATTAATGGCATGCATTTTACCATTGTTTCTAGTCTGAGTTTGAGTGAAATGTTTTCTTTTAAAGCCAGCTGCACCACAAATAATTAATGAAACATCTTAATATTTATATTTAGCGGTTAGGTTAGTCCTTAGGCATAAGTGCCTTTGTTGAGGTACTGTTAGCAAAAGGGATGATGATCAGATTAAGTCACTGGCTATTAATTGGTGTGACTGATCACTGATAAGTGACCTAATGTGTTACTAGTTAGTTATGAAATAAAATAACTAAAATAATAATTAGACTTGGGCACCAGCCAACTCTTCATGTTTGTCTTCGTGGGGGGAAAAATCTTCATATTCCACGAATATTCACCCGTTCCTGTGTTTGGTTCTGGCGTACATTCACGTGCATTCTTTGTGTGGTATTTGGGTTTGTTTTTTAGGAATCCCAGCAAAGCCTCTGTAAAATCAGACTCCCAGAGCAAATATAGTGAAGTCTCCTCTGCAACAGTGCTCTGTGGACAGTATCTGTATCTACACAGACCCTAGAATGTCTTTAGGGGGCTATCCTTCAACGCCATGTCCTTTACTGGTGTAATGTCAGTGCAGTCCGCCCAAACACCTTGCTACCATAGGCAACGCATACCTGTGGTCTCAGCACACTGGGAGCAGAAAAGCTCCCACCAGCAAGTGGACAACAAAAGAAGGAACATGAGGTGGTTGGGTGTGTGTTTGAGTATGTTACTGTTTGTGTTTAAATAAGTGTGTGTTTAAGTATGTGTGTTAGTGTGTGTGTTTAATTTAGTGTTTATGTGTGTATGTTTAAGGATATCAGTGTACGTGTGTTAGCGTGTGTGCATGTTTGGGTAAGTATGTTAGTGTGTGTGCATGGGTGTAAATATATTACTGTGTGTATGTTTGTGTGTATTAAGTATGTTAATATGTTACTGCATGTGTGAACATGTTACTCTCGTGTGTGTTAGGATGTATATTATGTGACAAACCCTGTAGCATGAGGGCCATAAATGTCATAGTTATGGATCCATAGAGCACAGTCCTCTATGGAAATAAGGCTCAGGAATACCAACTTGTAGCAAACAAACCTAGCTCCTAGTTGGAGCCCTATTTAACCATACTATGCTGGCCCAAACTGGCCACTAACTAGACCTCTCATCCAGACCCAGCTAACCTCTAGCCTCTTGTAAAAGCCGGCATAGATTTCCCACTGGAAGGGGGAATGGAGCATTGGCCCACCCTGCTCTCGAATGACTCCACCTGAGGAACCCATATGCATGACTTTTATAGCACCTGCACCCAAATGCCAAAAATCATCACCCTGGGGTTTACAGCATCACAAGTTAGCATTTAACTGTGTGTATAAATATGTTACTATGTGTAAGTATGTTAGTGCGTATGTAACTATGCTACAGTATGTGTGTCTCACAGGGGGGCCCGGTCTTTTTGTTACACCACTGATGTTGTTGATGTTCCTTCACAAATTTGATAATATCCACTTGTCTCATTTCAGACCCTCAAGGGGAGCAAGTCAAAGAAGGACAGTGAGTTCCCCACGGAGCCATTTTTCAAAGGGTGTATCTTATAAACACACAGCTGGAAACAAGGAGGCTCTCATTTTGGTTGCCCTGAAGCAGGAAACTGTGCTTGTGATAACTCAACCTGTAGCTAACGAGGCCAGCAGAGCTACAACTTACCCCTGGATGGTAAGTTTAGTATTACCGATCAGCTTTCTAGGGCCACTCCATCTCTATTACATGTGAGGATTTTATGACGTTTAAAGCAGTGGTGAAGGGCAGGGAGTCAGAAGACATGTCCCAATTCCTAAAGAGCATGGTCTCTGATTTCCTGCAGTTGACCTTTTGTGTCTGAAGGTTTGGCTGGCAACCTGACATTTTGTCAGCAAAGAAGCCCTAAATCATGATGCTCCCTCCACCATACTTCACCATTGGGATGATGTTTTCATGTTACATAGTTACACAGTTGGTATGCGGTGCCCTTTTTATACCATATGTACTGCTGAGTGCTCTTCATAAACAATTCAACCTTAATTTCATCAGTCCGCAAAACATTTTCCCAGTAGCGTTGTGTCAAGGTGCGCTTTGGCAAACTTGCGAACTGTGATGTTAAATTGAGAGCAGTCCCCCCATGGTGTCCCGTCATGGACTCCATGCCTGTTCAATGCCTGTATGCATATGGTAGACTCATGAACAGAGTTGTTAACCAGTTTCATTGATTCCTTTAAGTCTTTAACTGTTACTCTGTTTTTTTTCTTACCTCATTGAGAAATCTGTGTGGTATCTTGTTGTCATTATGGCTGGGCGCCCACTTTTAGGGAGAGTAGCCATAGAAATAAATGGTCTCCATATATTCAACAATTTGTCTAATTGCGGACTGATGAATATGTAAAATCTTTGAGATTACATTGCAACCCATTCTAGCAAATCAACAATTCTTTTTTTTTTTTTTTTTTTAATTTAATTCTTTTCTCTCTTCTTTTTTTAACAGGTTCGTGAGCATTTTATCTGCTTTATTTCCCTTGTAGTATCTTTTACAGTTTAATGCCATCAAGACTTTATTGGTTTGTTCCATAAGTTTTATATTTATCTTGGTCTTTATAACTTCAATTTTCTCAGTAATTATTTTAGAGGGGGTCTGTTTGTTGATCTTATTTAGCTGAAATAAAGTTATATATAAATCCGATAATTTGGCTTCTGCATTTTTTTTAGTATGTGCCGCTAATTTAATAAAATGTCCCCTTATTACTGCTTTGTATGTACACCATAAGTTGGATGCAGACATATTGTTTACATCATTTTCTTTAAAAAATAATTGAGTTATTTCTTTTATATATTCAACATCTGCATTTTTCCTTAATAGGTTGTAATTCAACCTCCATTCTGAAGCCAATTTTTTCACAGAGTCTTCTATATCCATAGTTACCAAGTTATGGTCAGACCACGTGATTTCATGGATTTTAGTATTTTTAATTTTTGATGTCAACCCAATATCTCCCACAATTAAGTCTATACGAGAGTAAGCACAATGCGTTTTAGAGAAACAAGTAAAATCTCTTTCGGTTGTGTGTAATATACGCCAGCTATCATATAAACTATGTCTATTTAGTAGGGATTGAAATCTGTTTGCTTGTAGAATAACACTACGCTCTTTATTTAACTTTTTGAACGACTTTTTATCTAAATGGGGGTCTAGCACACAGTTAAAATCTCCCATCCATATTAATGGGCCTTGTTTTATTTTTAAAGTTTTCTCCAAAATGTTTGTTAAATAAATTACAGGAGAGCTATTAGGGGCATATATGTTGAGTAATGTTAGTATCATATTATTTATCTCTACTATAGCTATGATATAGCGGCCATCTAGATCTATATCCATATGTTTAATTTTTACGTCTATATCTTTAGAGAATAAAATTGCTACCCCCCTTTTTTTTTTGTTTTCAAAGATGCCTCTACGCATAGGGGATAGTTCTGATTTTTCATATTGATTTTATCTATTGTTCGCCAGTGTGTCTCTTGTAAAAAGACAACATTTATCTTCTCTTTCCACAATCTCTGGAGAGCTAAAGATCTCTTTTGTGGGGAATTAAGCCCTTGAGTGTTAATCGTGCCGAATCTAATTAGACCCATTAGAAATTTTATACTTAATCTTTCTATCTCGCTTCATACAGAACTTGGATTGTATAAAATTAAAATAAACATGAATAAAAAAAATACAACAATTACACAACATATAAAACACATATATTTTTAGGTAGAGTGACACCATGTCACACATCCTATTTCTACAATCACCCCCTGTATTGCAGAAATGTTTTGCCATCTCACAAATGGCAATTTGGAGCCCTGGGCTAGAAGAAGAAGAAAAAAAAAAGAAAAAAAGAAAAAAAAAAAAAGAAAAAAAGAATTAAATAATTATTGGATATAGATATAAATTTAAGAATTATACAGCTCAATTCTTATCCCCAATGTGTATCTACTGTTAATGATCCTAGGAGACCAATTTCAGTGTCTTATCTATTCTTATGTCCATAATCTATGTCTGTCAGGTCTAAATTTATATTATATAATGATATCCAAAAAAAGATAATAGTGTCCAAAGTTCAAGAATATTAAGAATTATCAATCTTATCCATTAGTAATTAACAATATTACCTAATATCACCATACTGTGAGGTATACTGTATATTACATACTCTTATATATATTATTAATTTATATCTAGATCCAGATTCCATAAAGTCATTTCATTTTATATAATGATATCCCAGAATTAAATATATAATATATAGAGAGGAAGAAAAAAAAAAAAATTATACATATAATAGCACACCCCCTATGTGTATCTATTTCATAATCCTTAGTGATCATTTTTCAGTGTCTTCTCTTCTTTTATATCCATAGCCTATAACTGTCATTACTAGACTTATAATATGTAGTAGTGTTTAATATTTTTAAAAAATATAGTAATATCCGAGATTTAAAAAATATTAAGTGTTGTCCATCTTATCTATTACCAATTAACAGTGTTACCTAATACCCTGAAGACCTAAGGAGATAATGGTATCCATGGTTCAAGAATATTGAGGATTATCAGTCTTATCTGTTAGTAATTGACAATATTGCTATTACCTAATATCACCATGCTGTGGAGTATATTATAGATTTCCTACTCATTTATATTGTTAATTTATATCTAAATCCATAGTCATTTTTTTATATAGTAATATCAAAAAAAAAAAAAAAAAAAAAAAAAGACATTATACATATGATAGCACATCACCTAAGTGTATCTATTTAATAATCCTTAGTGGTCGTTTTTCTGTGTCTTATCTTCTTTTATATCCATAGCCTATAGCTATCGTTGCTAGGCTTATAATATATAGTAGTATTTAATATTTAGAAATATAGTGATATCCAAGAATTAAAACATATTAAGTGTTATCCATCTTATCTATTACCAATTAACAGTGTTACCTAATACCCTAAAGACCTAAAGAGATAATGGTATCCATGGTTCAAGAATATTGAAAATTATCAATCTTATCTGTTAGTAATTGACACTATTACCTAATATCACCATAGTGTGAAGTGTATTGTAAATTACCTACTCATATATATTATTAATTTATATCCAACTCCATATTCTATATAGTGATTTTGTTTTAAATAGTGATATCCAGAGAGAGAAAGAGAAGAAAAATAAATAAATAAATAAAATATAATAATAATAATAATAAATAAATAATAATAATAAAAAAATATATATATATAAATAAATAAATAAGTAAGTAAGTAGATCCTCCATCGTTAGGAGTTAGCTGCTGCTATTAATTGATGTTCTAGTAGCCACTTTTTCAGATTCTCAGGCGAGTCAAACGTCCATGTTTTATACTCGTACGTTAGAATTATTTTCACTGGGAACGCCCATCGGTAGCGAATTTGCTTTTGTCTTAAGATTTCGGTTAAATGTATATATTGGCGTCTCTTCATTCGTGTATAGTAGGATAAGTCCGGAAAATTTTTTATATTTTTAAAAGGTTCTTGTGGTGTTACTTCTCTGTGTGCTCTCAGTATTTTTTCCTTTGTGCGCGAATCTGTGCAACAGATTAAAACATCTCGAGGAGTCTCTAATGGTAAATTTGATGGTTTCATCGTCCTGTGACACCGTTCCCACATTGGGGTCTGATCTTCTTGATAAACTCCAATTTTTGAAAGATATTCTTTAAGATATTTTTCCAGATGCTCTTTAGAGACGGTTTCCGCTACCCCTCTAATCCTCAAATTTAATCGTCGTGATTGATCTTCTAGATCTGCCATTTTTTCTTCAATGATATCAATTTTCATATTGTATTGTTTAATGTTATCCTGGTGCATTAAGTCCATCATTATTAAGTTTTCAATTTTCTCTTCATTTACTTTAACTCTGGTAGCAAGCGCCAAAAAAATCAGTTCTCAAATCTTGAATCTGTAGATGTATTTCTTGTTTTATCCTCTCAAACTGTTTGTCAAGTGCGGTATTCAAATATTCCTGTATTTGTGAGATCGGATCTAGGAGAGGTAACGTCATACTGTGTTGCTCTTCTTCACCCGAACTCGATCTGTTCATTGCGACTTCTGCATCTGGTCTTTCTTTTTCAAGTTTCGAAGTTTGAGGGGAGAAAAAGGATAATCTTTTATCCGTTCTATCCTTCCTATCCTCTCTTTTGTCTCTTCTTGTAGGTTTTTCAGCCACTTTTTTTGAGGCCATCATGAAGGAAAAAAAAAAAAAAATTTCCTTTTTCTTCTTCTTTTTTCTCTCCCCCTCCTTTCTCTCTGATTTCTTTCTTCTTCCCCTCCTATCTCTCTTTTTCGTTAGGTATCTCAGATCTAAATCTCTTTTATGTTCTCTCTTATATATCCAGATCACTTTCTTTTTTTTTTTTTCAAATAACTTTAGAACCAAGTTAATTTAAGTCATGTTTTATAATATTATAGATGTATATCTACTAAAGTATTCTCTTGTATTATAAACAGAAGCTTCTTTAAGAACGGATTTTTTTTATAGCTTATTCTTTCCAAAAATTAGTAATAGTTCATTTTATAAAGTTTGTAAATATTTAGTTAGCCAGAAACGCAAATCATCAAAAATATGGGACTTCCAAGATCTATAGTTCATATCTTTTAGTTGATCAAGCACGTATATTGTGAGAGCAAAAAGAGAATAACGAAGAAAAAAAAAAAAAAAAGACAAAAACAAATTCATGGACTTATCTAAGAAGATGTACGGTTTTCCAAAAGTCTGCAATTCGTGGTGATTCTGAAGTATATATATGTTCAGTCGAGTCGGGCTTTTTAGAGTTAATAAAGTCAGCCATTATATATAAATCGGCAATTTTTTTTTTTTATTATTATCTTTCTTTTCTTTTCCCTTTTTTCTCCCGAATTAATCTTCTTTTGGTGATCTCAAGCGTCAAAAAAACCCATTTAGACGGCAGTCGCTTAATTTCTCCATACAAGGTGTCAGGTGGAGAAAATGTATAAAATGTGAAGTATAGACGCGAATATGTAAAATGCCGGTATAGATCCTATGCGGCCGGGAAAGCCGTCGTAGCTAATAAGGCTTATGAGGCTTATAAGATACCGGTAGCATAACCCATGTCCAGCCCAATAGCCAGCCTAAATATAGTTAATGTAATGATGCCGGCATAAAACCGGTATAATGCCAATATAGTGCCGGCACAGTACCGGTATGATGACGAGACGGTACCGGTATGAAGTTGATACGATACCGGTATGTGTAGAGCTGGTATGGTGCCAGTGCGGTGTCTTCTCTGACCTGCGTCGGCGTAATGTCGGTAGAGCCGGTGGGATTGCCGGTAAGATTGCCGGTAGGATTGCCGGTAGGATTGCCGGTATGGTGCCGGTATGGTGCCGGTGTAGTGCCGGTGTAGTGCCGGTATGATGCCGGTGTGATGTCGGTGTGATGCCGGTATAGTGCCGGAATAGTATCAGGAGCAGCCAGCCGTAGGAGGAGAGACTCGAGGTTTTCGCGCCCAGGGCTCCAGAACGCCGCGCGCGAGCACGCTTACGTGCTACGTCATCGCTCCACCCCCCTCGATTCTTGATTGTAGATTATCTGAGATTTCTTTTTGCGAGGCATCACATCAGCAAATCCTTCTTGAGACTATCAAATAGAAAATGTAACAATATTGATATTAAATTATATTAGCACTAGGACACACTTACAATCCTGTTTCATTGAGGGGACTTCAGGATTGTTACCTTTTGAATCCAATTAGCTTTTGTTGAAGTGATAGCCTAGGGGTTCACATACTTGTTGCAACCCACACTGTGAATGATTGAATGATGTATTCACAAGAATAATAAAATAATTTGTGTATTATTAGGCATAACAGATTGTGTTTGTTTGTTAGATGAAGATCATATCATATTTAAACATAAATGCTAGTAATTCCAAAGAGTTAATTTAAGTTTTCTTGCCACTGTATGTATAATATGTATATCTCAGGTCTAAGGAGAACTGAAGCCTTTTTTTTTGGATGGGTGGCTTCCAGAAAGGAATCTACTTGAGATGGTAGATCAAGCGTGTAATATGGTCAATGAATATATGTTTGTCATGACAGATCTGCAATGACAGAATACATGGTAAATACTGAAGGCAACATTGTGTGCGCCAGTGAACCATACAAACATGTTCATGACTGCCCATTACCCAGTGATGTATTTACCTTATGTGCTGCCCCAGGCCTGACCCAGTACAGTACTCCCATTGTGGCTGCCATCCTCGCTGCCGAAAACTGGGATACAACACAAATTAAGGCACACATATGTTTTACTGTATGCTATGGAAGTTGTGCCTGCTCCGCACAGTTGTCTATCTTTGGAGTGATCAGAGATCTTGTAACTGTCCCATTGAGCAGTAGCGCATCCGGGCCCGATCACCCAATCTGCCACCTGGTTTTGGAGCAGAGAAACTGCTCCCCCCACTGACTGGTCACCCTAGGCCAAGATATACTACATATGTTGTGTGAAATCAAACTAAAGGTAATAATTCCTATATCTGTATTCACTATTTTATCTCTTGACATACAATGCTACTAATCAAAACATGCTGTGCCCGATACTAGGGTAATTCTAACGGTGAAAGCGCTGGTGAAATGTAAACACTTCACATCTGTATTTATTTATAATGAATATTACACAAAACTATTGCCAGGAAAACGCAAAACATAACTCTCCTTAATAAAAACTAAGTATAACTAAGTATACATAATATGATTTCAAATATTTGGGTCATACAAAAAAAAAATGGCACAATGGGTAGGGGATCCTCTTGGAAGCTGGATTCCAGATGTTGCATAGTCCTTAAGGTTTATTTAGACTCTTAATGAATAGATCTGTGGATATCTGTTATTTTCCAGACATGACAAGTCACTCAACTCGCACTCAGCCGTTTATGTAATCTTATCAGTTAATGTAAATTGGATGAATGAACATCAAGTGAGTTGTCATCCTTTAAAATTTCCCCCATTTTTGTCCAGTTCGGCTTCTGTAGAAAATCTCCATATTAGAAAGTGATCTTTGAACTCCTAGGGATTTCTGAGCTTGTTCTTTGAATACATCAGCTTACTTAAATGTTTCACTAACTTCTAAAAACTCTGCAACCAATACTTGCATGCAGGAGATGAGTCTCTGGTAAATAGGCTTTACTGACTCTTCCTGTTTAATTTTATTTTGCAATTTCTCCTTTTTAGATTTTTTTTTTCTTAAAACACTTTTGATCAATTGACCCTGAGGATTAGCTGCACTCGAAAAAAAAAAGAGAGAAAGCCTGACAAATTATTATACAAAATTACATTTGAAATATTTATCAGTGATTAATGTTTGATTAATGCATAATATCCTGAAAATGATCATATATATAATGTTTTCCTCATTGTCTCAAAAAGCCTGGAGTCACAATTTCTTTAGTTATTAATATAGTGGGAGATTATATGCACCGTGTGTGGTGCTGTCACGTTAAAACAACTGGGACTAGTATAAATGTGGGAAAATCCCTTTTTAAAAAATAGCTATATATATATGAGAAAGGGGGGCACAAAATAGAGCCTGTTTTTATAGTTATGTAAAAATATGTTTTAATCAAATAAACAATTCTTTGTTTAGTGGAAAAAAAAGGAAAGTGATTAGTAACACCCCAGCAAAGGTTATGGAATAAAACAAACAGATTATTTCTACAAAGTAAATGCAATGCATTATTTGTGACAAGGATTTATAATCTGACAGCGTAATTAATTCAACCATCTCCAGTTACGGCTGTTATGATAAATGATGGCGGAGACATCTATGAAATATACCTAGCGTTGTTTATACAAGTGTATCGGTTCCCGTGCCTCCGCGTAGAAAAGGAAAAGAGCTGACATAAACAAAAACACTTTAATGTATGACCAAGGGCATAGATTAATTAGACAAATATTACGTTGCTTTGTTACATATATAGGTTAGCACTAACTGTGAAATCTTGATGTTTCAAGTGAAATTTGTCTCTAAATAATATACATGCTGCTACAAAATAAATCATATAATGAATCTTGATGGGTTTGCTGTATAAATATGCATTCGTGATAAGTATAAACCCTTAGAAGATTCAAGTCGTTTCAAATTAAGTCAGTTGAGTTACAGATGTACAACACAAAGTTTAGCATATTGACCGTTTTTTTTTTTTTGCTTAATCTCACCTTAAACTGACCAAAAGGCTTATTCACTAAAGGTAGATTTTGAAGGAGAGTTGTGGTTTCCACTCCTTTACTTAGCTATTCATTGTGAAGGGACAATATTGGCAAGTTTCTCCAGCAGTAAGGGCTGAGATGGTCCTCTATAATTTTTAACTCAATATGTCTTCTACACGGCACAAAAAGCTCTTCCTGCTGCAGAAGCTCACAGAGGTTGGAACTTTATAATGTATTGTTAAGCAAAGGAGCTGAGGGGTCTCCGGTAAACTCTCCCTTTAATGAATACATGTCAAAGTCTGGGATGATTTTGAGAACAGACATGCTAATTGAAAACCAGTCCCTTTAAGGAATAACGTTAGGGTTAAAATGATTTTTGGGGAAGGTATGGAATGAGAAAACGTAATGAAGGGGCTAGGCGATGATGATCAGAGGATAGGTTGAGATACTGGAATGGGAGCAGTAAGATCATTTAATGAGGGAAATGATATGGCTTTAAGATAGGAAGGAGCGCATATATATGGGGGAAAAATAAACAACAATAATAGTGCAATATGTAAACACTAAAAGAATAAATTTAATAGGGTGTCAGATCCACTCACAAGCGGCCTGGATAAAACAGGCTCGTCAAAGGATTAGCTGATCATTTCTGATGAACACACACAGGATTTGATTTTTCTCCTGAAGAAGCCGACGAGCTATCAGCGAAACGCGTTGAGAGTACTGTATACCAGCTGATTCGGGACAGTTTTGTTTATATGCGCTTTTGCACATTATTATTTCTATAGTTGTGCCACTTCCAACTGTAAGTGTATCTAGACTGTTTAGTCCATTCCTGTGGAAAATACTGCACCTTTCCTGGTTCATTTGTTTTTACAGATTTTAGAAGCTATTTAGTTCAACTGAATCCTTTGATGAGCCTGTTTTATCCAGCCCGCTTGTGAGTGGATCTGACACCCTATTAAATGTATTCTTTTAGTGTTTACATATTGCACTATTATTGTTGTTTATTTTTTTCCCCCACATATATATATGCGCTCCATGGTCTATCGTTTCTGTTTGTTGGAAGCTGCTTGCAATTGGGGAGTATTAGTATTTTTCATCTTATTTTCGCGTGGAATTTACGTTTTTCTGTTGTCACATTTAAGCTAGGAAGGAAAGATAATTATGGTTAACACATGTAAAAAAAAAGTTGAACAAAAAACATGTAATATTGAAGAAGTGAAGTGCTGTAAAGTACAGATTGAAGAAAGCGATGAGTACTAAGGTAGGGAGAAATCTGAGACAGATGTTACAAGGAAATAAACCTTGAGCGAGATAAATATATGAAATCTTGGTGTACATGTGAGTTGGGGAGGTGTAATGTTTGGGGGCTAAAATGATGGGATGAAAATGAAAGAAACAGTAGCCATAAATGGCAATTCTACAATAGAAAAGACAATACAAATGCAATCCTCGGCTATGAAAAGATTAGCTATTTGTTGTAAAATACACCACCATATCCCTTTGTATTAAATGTGTGATCTGTTTGTAGCCAAGGCTTGTGTCAGCAGGGTTCTTGATTTTTATAAGATGAGCTCACTCTTTTCATTACAGAGCCCCAATTCCCTATAATCTGTATGAAGTGTATAGTGAAGTATTCGATTCCCCCTGTAAAAAGTTTATTATATGCGTTCTCTTCCAAACGTACACATTTCACTGCTGAGATGTACTATTTTTGGCTCTATAAATTTTAGTCATCTTGGAATTGTTTTGACTGTCAGCCTCCACCTTTAATATTGCGTTGTTAATAAGTATTTAAAAATGCAAATTGATTTTTTCCAATGCTTCTGAAACTCATCAGCAACACATAGCACAGTCTAAGGCCCACATTCAGTTCATGGAACGCAACTCTCATCATCCAGCTGGCTGATGGTGATAAGAGTTATAAGACAAGAGTTAAACAGTTGTAGGTTTGGTTCATCATAGGTCACAATTGTATGTTATTGAAACTCAACCAAATATCTTACAATAATCCAGCTATAGTAAACAACACAAGACTTCATGTAACCTGTGGGATGAACTTGAACACAAAATGACTAATATACTGATTTCCTCTTTGCAAAAGTGAGGGAAATTATTAGAAATATTGCATTGCAGAAAAATCAGACATAAAACAAACAGAAAAAAACCCAGAAAGTATTGGCATCTTTTTGCACAAAGCTAATGTCTAACTACACATATGATACATATTTCTATCTTTAAATGAATTAACCAAATATGTGGTTATATTGCAATTTTAATTGTTTAAATTCACTAAACAGTGAGTGAAATTCAAATCAATGAACTTCATTATGGAGGCCCAACCCAGGTGAAATTCAATTTTAAAAAGGAAGATGAGTTGGCTCAGCAAGAAAAAGTGTAATTATCATTAATCTTTTACAGCTCAATGATATCACAGTTACTTATTACCATGTGAGGAAAGCGTAAATAAAGAACAAGAATATAAAAAAAGATTATTGAGTTCAGAGCGTCTTAGTACAGTGGACATTGTCACCCTTTACCAAACAACCTCGCTCCAGGTCTGTTCCAAAGGAAGACCAGGCAGGGACAATTTGAGTGCTTTGCTGGCACTGATTGGCTAATGCAAGCAGCCAATCAGTGCCAGGGATTGACATACCATGGAGGAAAAGGGAGGCTGCAGAGCTAGAGTTCCTACTCCAGGTAATTGTGTTTATTGTTTTATTTTGGAAGAATGTATATTAAAGTACTCACAATCAATGACTTTAATATACATTCTTCTTTAGTAAGGATGTCCTTTTTAATTCATCCAAGACACTGCTACATAATAGTCGGTGTTACCGTTCTCTGGTATGTACACCTGCATCTATTTGGTCAGTTAAAGACGAAACATCTATTAAGTCACATTTTTTAAGCTAACTCAAGAAATCTTTCAACATTTAGGTTACAAGGAATCTACTCTAGAATACTAATAATTCATTATGAGAGAAAAAATAAACTTTTTCAATTCAATGACTGTAAATATGTAAATATTTATGAATGTAGATAAAACATTTAATTGCCATTTCCATTTACGTTATGATTCATAATGTCGGTTATTATGAACCACTGATATTTGTTATTGTGACATCAGTGTGGTTGAGAAATGTATATATAAGCTTTACTCCCACTTGTATGAGGCTTAGGAGTTTAAGTGATTGCAGTTGTTTCGTTTGAAGGGGGTGGATGAAAAAAATATATAGTTTTTACAAATCTCATTAAATACTTCTTAAAACTCTGAATAATGGACTCACATATGAGTCATTCAGCTGTGTAGCCTACAGATACCTCATTGATTAAACTCAACACAGCAAATAAACAAGTGTGATCCTTTAACATCTGTGTCAAATGTCATACCTCATACCCAAAATATTGCCAAATACCTTTTTGTTTTTTCGAGAGTTTTAAAGGTGCTGTTCAACTTTTAACTAAAAGATAAAATAGTATAGTATAAATCTATTTTTTTTCATAAAATTTAACTGTAAGCACCAATAACCCAATGAATGTTCAGAATTCAACATACCCCACATACACATTTTTTATGTTCCAGATAAACACATTCATGCTTAACATATATATATTGGATATGTTTGTAATACTACTGACGTAAGTGCTTTGGGGGAGTGCTTTTTTGTATTGTTTCTCTTATAGTGGAAGTAGTAAGGGCAATTTTTTTTGTTTGTTTTTCATTTAAATTTAGTTTTTTTCCTAATTTTTTTTTTATTTTTTGGGAAGGGGGAAAACTTTTTTCTTCCTCTCCTCCTGTTTTTGCTGATTACAATGTGATCAGCAAGCAGGGTTCCATAATCCTGCATTGCAGATTACAATAATTGCAATCAGAGGGGGCAATGAGAGAGCCCAGCACGGTCTAGAAAGAACTTTCCGTGGGTGTCAGCAGTGACACCCACTGTAAGGGAATGCCACATTCTGGCATTCCTTGAATGATAGTGTACCAGTGCTCACAGCAAGCACAGTTTCACACAATCAGTAAACAGGGATGCTGGAGATGTCGCTACTGCTGAAAAAAGTCAGGATGTACCTGTAAGTCCTAATGGGCTTTTAAGGATGTACAGAGTCTTAAGGGAAGTAAACAGGTTAAGATATTGCCATATAAGTGTTGCATTATGAGATGCAAGAGAGAGTGTGAAGTAAAAATAAACATGCCCTTTCTTTCTTCTTATCACTTTAAACTGTGTTTAAAGTTTATTGAAATACCACAGTTGTCAAGAAGCATAATCATCCAAAGCATTCTCCTATTTATTACATTACAGCAGTGTGATTACACAAAGCCAATCTCACCTGTCGTTCTTTATGAAGGGCCAACGCAGATGAGTTTCTCTTTTCAAAAAAGGGATGAGTTGGCCCAACATAAAGTGTAATTCACAAACATTGAAGTGTTTCAATTCCTTGTAGCTTAGTTAGTTATGTGAAGAAAGAGTAAATAAAGAACAGGGATATAAAATAAGGTTACTGAGTACGGGGCTTCTAAATCCAGTTAAAGTCTGGGTATCTGTGTGTCTGATTATGTTAGTGTGTGCATCTGGGTATGTTAGCATGTGTGTGTGTCTGGTGGTAAAAGTGTGTCTGGGTATGTAAGTTTGTGTGAGTGTCTGATTGTGTTTGTGTGCGTGTTTAAGTCTTGAGTGATTGAGTGTCTGGTTATGTGAGTGTGAGTGTATATGTGCGTGTGTGTTAGTGTGCCTAGTGGTGTTAGTATGAGTATCTAGGTGTCTTAGTGTCTGGATGTGTGTGTGTATGTGTGTGTCTGGGCAAGTTAATGTGGGTGTCTGGGTGTGTTAGTGTTAAATGTCTAGTTGTGTTATTGTCTGGATGTGTGTGTTAGTGTGTGTGTCTGAGGGTGTGTAAGTGTGAATATATGGGTGTGTGTGTTAGTGTGAGTGCCGAAGGAGAGTGAATTGTTCCTGAAATGAGGATACCAGAGATGACAGCATAACCTATAGCTTTCATTGATTGCTGCATGGATCAACAATATGGAAGGCTTCCTGGGAGTCACCCCAGTTACCAGGTTTCCTGGCAATTTGGTGATTAGTTATATGAGAACTACAACAGTGTTACATGGTGAAATATATATATCTATCTACTGTATATCATCTATTAGACTTGTGGGTTCGGATTTATATGAATTTCAAATTTATGAAATTAATTGCCAGAACATTAGGAAGGGCCACACACAAACAGAAAATATAGACCTATATCTATTAAGTTTACCAATTCCAAATACCCATGTGTATTTATCCAAAACAACAGAAAAACATCCAAAAGTAAAATCCTAGCAGAGAGACACTTACACTGATTTAATAACTTCCCGACTAAACCCTACCTCACCTTCCACCACCAGGGCAGGTCTTAGATTGCCCAGGACATTGGTGGGGCTGATCCGAAACTGGAAACAATTAATTACAATTATAATGTAAGCCAACTATATATACTCCATTAATCTAATGCAGATTTATGTATTCTTATCATACAAACGACAAAAGATGTTAATACACCTAATACTTTGTGATCATACATTGGAATAGTTTACTATATTTGCTAAGATGAAGAGCAAAACTCTAATTTAACCCAACATTGTTCCCTATAACAGTTGTATTCATGGCAGCTAGAATCATCACTTAAAAACCACATTATCTGCTCGCATCTAGTTCCAAGATCCAAGATGTCTATAACCTATACAAGGTGTCAGTTCTCACACGCATTTTATAGAGTTTACATAATGAGCTTTGATCGCATAATATTTTCCATTGGTTCCAATATAGTTGAGTTCATTTCACGCCTTTCAGGTCTAATGCCCATACACCCCTACTGTTCACTATCTCTAGAGCTCTCTTAAACTGCATCTGCTCAATTATATTACTGGTTTTCATCCCATATTTTTGAGAACTGGTATTCTATTACTGTGCTGATTTTTTTTTTAATTCTCTTAAAGGGGAAACATTTTTTCCCCCATGGTTCTATCCCTTTACGCTCACATATTTCATTGCTCAGTACCAAGTTCATATTATAGTTCTGTTATCTTTGCCTCCTTAATCCCACTGCCTTGTGTTAAAGGATAGAATGGCTCAGTGTTATTCACCCAGACCCTGACACTTCTTTACTAATGAAGGACAGTATTTCATTGGACAAGCAGGACTTCTTTAGCATTGCCATAAATAGCGAACATAGTGTGGTGTTTGAGCAGGGAAAGTCTCCTAAAAACTCCCTGCAATGGCAGCTTTCTCATTTGCACATAAAGGTTACTGGAACAAGATGAAATAAAAACAAGCTTTCCCCATTAATGTACATTACTGTATACAGAACTGTATTTAATGCTGAAAGAAAAATATTTGTTTACCCCAAAGTCCCAAAGGGCCCTGGGGAGCATTGTATGTTTTCAGTTCTATACCTGAACCATCAAAAATGAAACAAATTTAAGACAAAAGTGAAACAATCATCTTTTTTTTGTGACATGGGTCAGGGCACCATTTATATTATCATCAGAGTTTGATGTTGCTAATACAAACATAGCTACAAACTAGAAGAAAGATAGTTTAACCCACGAAACATCAAACGAATGAGCCTATTATTTTAATGCAATGGTAAACATTGTGAGAATGATTCTTCAAAGAATTGGTTTTTTTGAGTGCTTTATGTTAGCAAATTTCAAATAGTGGAAGGGTAGCATTTCACTCCAAATGTGAAACATTTTGAAGAAAATAAATATTTATAGAAATGTTTATTGGGTGGTAGTTATTATTAGAGAGCGTGTCACTATATTACAGTGGCACTCAAACTGTGTTTTGAAACTAGTTTTTCCATGCAAGATCATTTAATGTGTGCATAACACTGGGAAAACCTGTGCTTGTTGGCCCCTCTTGAGGTTACCACGGCCAGCCCCATGTCATTCCAAATTCTTTCCATCACTAGTGAGCCCATCTCTGCCCATTACGTTGGGTCTCTGCACCTGATTCCTACTTCACTTTAATTCCCCTGCTGCCCCTACTGTTAGCTCAAACAACACATCTCCTCATACTAGTTCTTTCATTAACGCAGTACTCTAACCCTACCATATCAGCTCCCAAATCCCTAATTTCAACACTTTTGGGTCTTTTTCAACCTCTACTTTCCTCAGACATGCTTTTCTTTTTAACACGGTAGTAGCGCCTTCCAACCAGGCATGTGATAAGGAGCACAGGCCGTCTGCTGGCTGATGGGGTTGCAGATTTTATTGGGGGTCCGAGGCAGATCAGACGATCACACACACACACAGTGTGAAGTAAACTGACATTATGGCATGCAGAACAGCAACGAGGAATCTGACAGTGTAGTCTGATGGAGACAGGGGTAGCTGCAATGTTCCAAAAGATGTTTGCCCTTATTTGCTTTCTAAAATAATGTCTGCACAAGATAGAATGAAGACATTAGAAAATCTTCTCAAGGTTCAGTTGGTATTCTTAATTGTACAGGGGAAATGTCAGGGCAAGCTTCAATAGATGTTCTAGATTCATGAGTGAGGTACCAAGTTACTAGATCCTACAACGAGTAATATTAACACCAAGTTACTAGATCCTACAACGAGTAATATTAACACCAAGTTACTAGATCCTACAACGAGTAATATTACACCAAGTTACTAGATCCTACAACGAGTAATATTAACACCAAGTTACTAGATCCTACAACGAGTAATATTAACACCAAGTTACTAGATCCTACAACGAGTAATATTAACAAATATTAAAAATATCTATCTGGAAATACTCAAATATTGTTTTCTTGTGATATAACCACAATATAAAGTATGCTAAAGCGCTAATAAACAATTCTAATTTTCTTCTCAATATGTTCGCAATTACTGGCAAGTCTAGTAAATGATTTATCATTGCCCTGTTTGAAAGAATATACAATTTCAACCAATAAATTGGTTGTAAAAGCTGATTAGTAAAACTAAGTTTTCTTTAGTGCAAAACTACATTATTGTATATCCTCATTTTTATTCCCATTTTATGCTTAAGGGGAATAATTCCATGAAAATTCTCCTTCAAGATTTCCTACATTTCCACCAACGACTCCAACAAGCACAAAGACTTGTTTGAAATCAGACAGAAAGTAATTCTACAATAAAATGGTCAATACGAATTAAAACACTTGGCATTTAATGCAGAATTTATATATTTTCCTTGTCAACAAGAGTAATAAAAATAATGATATTTCTATTGTGATAATTTACTGTTGTTATTAATAATACTGCTAATCATACTACCTGAAGCATATATATTAATAGATTTGTTTCATACTGCTATTACAATATAAATAAAAATCCCAAACTCAATAATCAATACAAACATATCAGCTTGATTCCAAAAAAAAGAATTAAAAAATGTTGAATTCTAAATATTCCCGGAAGTGATTAAGGGAGCTCATTTCGAAAACATTATTGTCTTATATCTAAAATATCTGATTTTCAGATACATTTACATAGGTAGAACATTTTTCTTAAATATAAACTTGATAATGATATATAAAATCCAAAGTGTCAAAGTGAATTAGACGGAATATAGATATTCCAAATAATTACAATCAGGAATCTGAAAATCCCTTAGACCACATACAGTTTATTTTTACCAATGGCCCATTTTATGTTTGAAATAAATCCTAAGTGTCCATCAAAATATACTACAACATATAGCAAAACATTTATTTAATATAGAGTGGGTTGACCTTCCTGGTTGGACTGTGAAGTATGCCGTTGAGTTCTTTTTATAACATTCTTTGGTGAAATAACAAAACCACAGTATGTTCTAACTTAAAGCTTTGCTTTACATTTTAAGTAATAGTACAGCGGTTGAAATCCTTGATTCAAATTGTAAATTGTTTCTAAGAAATTCTAATTTTCTCTAGAATGTTCAACAATTATTATTGGTATGGAGATATGTGTACACACACAAGCCCTTGTTCATGGTTTATTGTGTCTCTACATAAAATGACAACCTATATGCAAGTAAGATAAGTATATGGTTTTATATATATATATATATATATATATATATATATATATATATATATATATATATATATACACATACATACACACACACAGTGGCAACAAAATGTAAGTGAACCTTTTGGAATGACCAGCATGTATGTATAAATTTGCCTTAACTAATTGACTCCAAGCTTATTGGAGTCAGGAGTTAACAAACCTTGAGACCAATCAATGAAACTGGATTGCATGTGTATTTAAGAGCTACTGTAACCTTAAAAATGCCCTCAAACATTTCCAGTTTGCTATTATCAAGAAGCTTTTGCTAATATGACCCATGCTTCACCAAAAAATCTTAAAAGACCTACAATCAAGAATTGTTGATTTGCATAAAGTTGCAAAGCGTTACAAAGTTTCACACACGGCTTCTCCATTTTGGCTTCATTTTTGTTGAATAAATATGTCATGTGTTGTTCATCTGAGGTTGTATTTGCCTAATTTTTATACCTGCTAAGGAACAGATGATTGTTATTATGTTCTGACATGTAAAACCGTAGCATTCAAAGAAGGTTACTTTCTTTTCCAAACGACTTTATGTGTGTGTTTGTGTATGCTAGTACTTTCACTAGCAATTGTATTATTAAAAAAAGCAGAGTTTTTAATGCACAAATGCATGACAGATCTTTTAAGCTTTAATCACACGATTAAAGTACCACATAATTGTAGTGGGGCAATACAATAAACATTTAAGGCTGTTCGTGAGTTTGATAAAGATTACAGAAACTGCTCTTTACAGAAATAAAGGATTCGCAACATTACACACAGCTCTCTGCAGATGTTCATGCTGATTTTATTATACACTGTTCTGTGTGGGGAAAAAAATGCCCATGTTATACAATGTCCAGTTAAAATCAAAGCTCAGGTTTCTAACCGTCTTTATTTCTCATATATTTTTTCTCCATCTTCCCCCACATATAATGGAAATGCTCCTCATTATTTTTGCACCAATTTTTCACCCTTGTTAATTAAGCTCATCTGCCACTCAAGACTTATAACCTCTGTGACCTCTTGCCCACAATAGGTGCTGTGTGGGGAGTTGAACCACTAACCTAGATGTATGAAAGAGCTGAATATTTCAACTAAGTTTGCTATGCAATAAAAAGGGTCAATCACATGTGGGTTTTTCTGCCACCTATTGTGGATTTTCTTATTGTGTTCTGGAAAAGATTGGCAAATTTCATTGTCAGAAGCAATAATCAATAGCTGGTAAATTCTAGTAAATGGTGCCCTGGGAAAACAACGGCTATGGTCAAACATTGTCTCGATTAATCTATGCCTAATCTAAAGGCATTAAAGGTGATTACAAAAAAATTCTGGTTGGGCAGTGTAGGATTTTGAATCCCTCTTATTAGTCCAATTTTATTTTTTTTGTTTTCTCCAAATACACTTCAAGTAATTTTATTTTATTTCTCAATTTCAGAGAACTTTTTTTGAAAGCTGACCTTAAAAGCTGGCCAGCCTCCCGACTGAGTCATTTTGTATCAGCAACAATAAACATCTGTCTGACATTCTGAGACTTCCAATGCAAAATTTAAATTTCAATAGCTCGCCAGCTTCCCCTGTTCCTACCCTTAAGCACAAAACATATGTAACATTTTGGATGTAATAAGCTTGCCTTATATGAAACATACAGTAGTCTACTGATCCTGACATAACTGTGCCTACAGCTGGTCCACATTACGAGGCAGACTGATACGACTTTATCTGGCTCCCTATCGAAGCAGTTACACTAATCACACCATATTCTAATTCAGTTATATGTTTGGGCTTTGCTTGTGTCATTAATTAAACCTTATTATAGACATATCATATACTACATTAATCTTAATATTGATCAACTGCTCTTCCTTTTCTGTATTATTGTTAACTCAATTGTTTTGCCAGCCAAATTTATTTCGATAAATTCCATTACCCATAAAGAACAAACAGTTTGCTGTTTAGTGATCTAATTTATGTAAAAATACAGAGGAGAAGATGTTTAGAAGTTAAGGGTACTATACACAGAATAAACTTTTATATAGCAAATATTATAGGTATAATTACAAAACGTCATAGATCTATATTAAAGAGAGCACATTTGTCATTTTTAAAGGAACAAATTGAAAGCTCAGTGTTTCAGTCCCACCTGGGGTCTATATTCATATAATACATCGCCCTCCACTAATATTGGCACACTTGGTAAATATGAGCAAAGAAGGCTGTGAAAAATTGTCTTTATTGTTTCATCTTTTGATATTTTCTTTACAAAGATACTCTGCTCTCATGCCTATTGAACAATTGCAAACACAGCTCAAGTTTATCAAAGATGAAATGTTAAGTATATGTGTGGCATAATTATCGGCACCCTTTTAGTCAATGTTTTGTTTTACCTCCTTTTGCCAAGATAACAGCTCTGAATTGTCTCTTATAATGCCTGAGGAGGTTGGATAATATATGGCAAGGGATCTGAGACCATTCCTCATTGCAAAACCTCTACAGATACTTCAAATCTTCTGTTGATTTTAATTTATGTTTTGGATTATTGTCCTGCTAGAAGATCCAAACACTACCAATGTTAAGCTTTCTGGCAGAGGCATTTATTTAATATCTGTTGATACGTGAGTCTACGATGCCATGTACCCTAACAAAATGTCCCCTGGTATAAAAACAACCCCAAAATGTTAAAGATCCAACATCATATATAACCATGGGCATGAGGTGCTTTTCCATATGGCTACCTTTCTGTGTGCGCCAAACCCACCTCTGGTGTTTTTTGCTAAAAAGCTCTATTTTGGGTTCATCTGACCATAGAACCCCATCCCCTTTGAAGTTTCAGTAGTGTCTGTCAAACTGAAGACTGTTGAGTTTGTTTTGAATTTGGCTAATGTGTTACCTAATCGTTATACCCCTGAGGTTGCGCATGGTTTTACACCTAGTCACCCAGGTGTACTTAAAATATCAGTGGGAATATACTTCAAAATATTTTTTTGAATTCATTGGGGTGCCTATAATTGTGCCACACATATATTTTACATGCTTTTCTTTTCTTGATAAACCTGTGCTGTGTTTGCAATTCTTATATATTCATGAGAGCAGAGCTTATTAGATATATGTAATGGGAATAAAATGATGATATTAGCAATTTTAATTATATATCAATAGAAAGGTATTGCCACAAAAAGCATACATATAGCTTGTTTCCGATATAGCTTGTTTCCGAAGATGAATTTCTATAAGGCATACATACAACAACAATAAAAGTTTTGTTTTTGCCCCAGTAATAAAGAAAAATGGTAAAGTTTATTTCCCAAGTGAAAACAAACATTCAGTATGGAATTAAAAAAAAAACATTCATATTTCCTTTTTAATATAAATGGAAATATATATGGATAGATGTTTGCCAAATATAAAAGTAGAAATATTTTTAATTTAATTTGTGTCAGGTCAGAGAGGGATTTGTGGGCCTGGAGCTAAACAGTTTAATGGGCCAAATTGGTATTATTTTATTTATTGGCTGATTGATTTGTAAAGCATCATCATAGTTCTCAGCACTGTACAATAAGTAAACAGGACACAAGTTGTGCATCACATAACAATATAGATTTACAGGGATAAAAAGTAAGGAAGGCCTTGCTGTTTACAATTTGGAAGGATGGAATTAGCAAAGAGAAGCACTAATATACTTGTTGAATGTTTAATAAAGAATTTTATTATTTTTAATATCTAGGGAGCCTGTAGAACTAGTAATGGGGAGAAGGAGCCCATCAAGTTAATGGTGGGTACATTATGTACACAGAAATATATTTTATTAAAAATTGTGTGGGTTGTAGAGTTTTGAAAATTTGTCTAGGTTCCATGCTGTACACAGTAATCAGCGCCGGCCCAAGACATAATGCCGCCCCCCCTCCTGCTGACGCCACTGCTCATTATCTACCCTATCCTCCCCCCCTTTGTACTTCACTTACCTTTCAGCAGTCCTGCGGCGAGTTCCCCTGCTCTGCCACGGTGCGCGCTTCTTTACTGCTGAGCGCCGGAAATGACGTCGTATTCCGGCGCTCGGCATTACAAGCCGGGACCGAGACTGAGCTAGAGGGCTCGCAGAGGAGAGAGAGGGGCGCCGAACAGGTGCTGAAAACTTGATAAGCGAAAACCGCTCGAGGCCCCTCTCTCTCCTCCGCTTAATAATAAAAAAAAAAGGCGCTTGGGGCAGCAAAGTGCCAGCTCTTCAAAAGTGCCACCTGGGGCCCCACTCTGCTCCATGGTAGGGCCGGTCCTGACAGTAATGTAGCACTGAAAACAACCAGGCTTATTCTCATTTTGTTCTAACAAATGTGCTTTATCTGCAAACCTGGTTGCTCGAACTTTACACTGATTATTTATGCCAATACCAATGACGTCTGTTCCTCCATAGACTTTCACGAGTCAGAATGTGCAGCTGGGTGATTAAGACCAAGTCATTCTATTGTTTACCACAAGGCAGTATTACTGGGCTAAGATAACATAACTAGAATACATACAAATTGCTAACGTGCTGCTTCTTGAAATTCAGAAAAGGAAACAGCACAATATATTTTGAATACCTATTTTTAATGTGATAATAATAATAAAATATGGTGGGACTTCCCCCTTAATAACAGACCATGTGGGCATTTTGGCACTGACCTAAACCAGTTTGCTCTTTTTATTCCTCTTTTAATAGGGTCCAAAGATTTCAAAAGCATTTCAATACTTCCTACATAGAACCAATAATTTATTACTGTAACAACTGACACAATTCCAAGTATCTTAGGTTACTTTTCTCCCACCTTATGTGCCCCTGTGCTAACGGTATATGAAATGATCACTTTACAGTTATAAAACTCCATTACCATAGAGAAATGTTAATGTCTACTACATCATTATAAAAAATAGATTTCTAACATCTGCTCTTTAGCTGTCAGTCCAAGAAATGTTTCAGTAATAATATCCAGATTAAAATATAAATAGGAACTAGTGACTAAGCTGGTTCACTTGATCAGAGAAAACAATATTTTCGTTTACAGACACCTACTGCATTTAATATGCCGAATGGCCATTCTCCACAAATGACATCACAGTCAATTAAGTAGAATAGATGTTTAAAGACCGTTCCACCCTTGGCATCCTCCAGGAGAAACATGTCCTTTTTTCATTAATTCTCTCAACCTTGATTACAAAACTGTTCAGGAAAGTCAGATGAGGTACTTTCATTTTTTTTTTTTTAGAACAAAGCTGTACAAATACAAAAACAATTTGTGGACTCATGGAAACCAATGTTATGTAAATGTTAGCATACATATTAAACATTTTCCTGATGCCATTGTTTGTTGCACCAAATAGGGCCCCTTGTCTGGTTCACCTTCAGAATGCAAATTTGTTTTGAAGGACCATTGCAGTAGCTACCACTGAAGGTGCATATCGAATTGAGGAAAGGTGTGAAGAAAGTAACCTGGCACAGTACCATTTTACTCCAACAAGCTGACAGGCAGAGCACTTTTCTTCCAGGGCTGGGTAAAGCCAAATGGGGCCCTGCAGCAGTACTGTTTCAGTGTGCATACGTATATGTGCTAGCGCTTTATCAAGCCACTGGGTGCTCAGTAGGATAACTGATTTCTATAATTTTTGAATTTTTTATTCATATTGCACAAGGAATCATATATAATCATTCGGAATACCGGTACATTTGCTCTCTTGGTGTGTGCTAATAAACTGGCCTGTAGGAAGCAGAAAATTAGTGCTCTGTGACCAGTCAGCAGTAAAAGGATCCATGTTACTAAGGTTACAGCCATACCTGGGAACTCTCCGGGTTTGACCCGGTTCTCCGGGTCAAGACCCGAATCCTCCGGGTTGCCGGAAAGGCGTCTTAACATGCCCCGCTCTACGCCCATTTTTTCTTTAAATAGGGGTGTTTCCCGCTGACATCAGCGGGAACGCCCCCGACATCAGCAGGAACTCCCTCGGCATCAGTGGGAATGCTACTGACGTCAGCGGGACCGCCCACCGACATAAGCGGGACTGCCCACCAACGCTGACGTCAGTGTGCAGTCCTGGCCGCATCCCCCAAGGGAAGGCTCCGGATTGCCGGAGCCCAGAAGTTCCCAGGTATGGTTACAGCAGTGAAGATAAGTAAAATCTATCATCATAACTTTACATGCAACAATTTTACATTTAATGGTCCAGAAAACAAACCTATGTAATCACATGACTTTTAGTTCCCTTAATATATTATATTACCCTACTGTCACTGTGCTGTGTGACTAGTAATGATGTAACTTTCCGGCATGCATTGTCAGTGAGGGAGCATGAAGGACAGGCTATAAAGGACATCCAGGAGGCAAGCGGTATATGTGGTAAGTACCTCTCAGGAGGGGGAGCAAGAGGTGCCCTTTTTGTCTTACTCGCTTCAGGGCCCCAAATGCCTTAATCTGGCCTTTAATATATAACAGATCTGTTTATTTCCTTTTCCTATTATGCTGAGACTCAATGTTTTGCCTATGTGAAAAAGCACCTTAAGGTTTGAGTACTAGGACATGTTGGATGTTTAAACGTTTTCTCTTTGTAGAAAAAAATTAAAACAGACAATAAAAAACAGAAGATGACATAATAGTATAAATAAATGATTAATCGCATTTCCCGGCCATTCATTGCAATTGTAGAAAACCACTAGGAGTGTTTTCAAAGTTACTCGCTCACGGATTAATGTTTCAAACATTATCCTTTTATCCTCTTTACATATGGTTTTACACATATTTATTTGCTTTGTTATACTGACCATGGCAAACAGTTCAGTCAAGCATTACTCACGTTTCAAAGTATGTAATTATTTAGTGTATAAGGATGTTGCTTGAGAAAACCGTATCATCTTCTAATTTGGAAACATATTACCTAATGTTCAATTTCTTGGCAATAATATGAATTTCCAGCAGTGCGTCCAAGGAGAAGACAAGGGAAATCAGATAAATCCTCCAGGTCTACCTGGAAACTACATTTTGAAATGTTAGCCAAAAATACTCCTGAGATTAGCCAGCTGCTTAACTTTTTAATTTTTTTTGTCAGTTTATTTATTTATGGGGACAATACTGGTAAAAAATAAATAAAATATTATGACTCACTTGTTTCTTAAAAGTGGTCTGTTACAGCTGTCTTATTAAAATGAATTTATTGAAACTAACTATAGTTTGTGTTTTCTTGTTTGTCATTTAGTATAATTGCTTTGGAGATATGTTGTCTAAAAAGTATACTTTAGAGATGCTGAAATCTTTGGCTAAACATGGCAGAGCTAGCATTGACTGATCAGTTTCCCGTCTCGAATCCCACACTTTCAAATGCTACCTAATGGTGACAAATCAAACAATCTGATTTAATTGGGTTTATTATGTTTATTGTTTTAAAACAATATATGCATTCAAAATATCTAATATCTTTATGCACAGAGCTATCTGCTGACTTTGTGTTTTCTGGAGACATTCACACAATGGCACTGCATGGAGAACCATCGCCCATGGAAAAACTACCATTCTTACCCCACCCTATATGTGGTGGGCCAGAGGACTTATCCATGCACTTAAGCTCAGGCAGGCTCAAGCCTATCGCAACACTAGACCTGGCTCGTCAAAAGTGTAAGAGTGCAAGTTGGAGCTGAGCTGTCGCAAGTCTTAGTATGCAGTTGTGCGACTTTGTTTATGAGGTGGGTGAGTCAGTCTCGTACCGTGCCAGCTTGGTTGCTTTGATGGCGCATTGCACCATCCCTGCAAAGAAACAAAGCTCCTGGGCTGAATCAAAGCAGGGGACATCACTGCCTTTGTTTGTGGGTTGAATGGTGTCTGTTGACAACCCCTCTTTCAGCAGGTAACAGGTGCAGCGTAACAGAGCTCATCTGATATTACAGTTAGAGGGATTTAAATGTCTGAACTGATGTTTACATTACATGAGCTATTGTTGGATGCAAAGAGAAGCTCAGCAGAGTTTTTCCATATAAACATTATTCAGAGCAATGGTAGGCTGGGAGACATCATTTTTTTTACATTATCTCAATGTTTTACTTTCTGTCCTGCATTGCATTAGGCTCTCGAACAAGAGTACTTCATCAGCTACAAGACAGTCAAAGACTATGGGTTCCACCCAATAATCTATTTTAAAAGTAGTCTTCTTTTCAGAAAATGCAACACACAAGCTAAAATAGTAAACTTCTTTTTTTATTTATTTTTTTAATCCCGGTGCACAAATCCATAGAATGATCGCTAATCCCTCAGATACACATAAACCATAAAGAGTGCAGTTATAAGAGAGATCCTTGAAATCTATATGGACTACAAAGGGACCTCGAGACAAAGACATAGAAATGTAAAAATTAATATTACAAAAAATGAAAAAGGTTAAATAAAAGGTTAAAAATGTAAAAATAGGTGCCCAGCTTATTAATCATCCTCAATGATGAACTATACATATAAAATAACATCAAAATATATACATTTTGTGTGTACACTAAAAAAGGGGAATCTTGATTGAATAGGTATAGTAAAAATGACAAAAAAGCATTGGTTAGGGTGGTAAAAACCCAGAGTCACGCAGGAGTTGATGAGCAGTAAATATGTAGAGATCATTGTGGATTTAGAGTCTTGTTATCCTTTTATAGTCTTTGTTGAGGTCTCATCTTTTGAGAAAGAACTGGTTCTCTACGCTGTGTCGCCTTATAGTATTAAAATAATACAATATGCTGCTTGCTCAAGTTTGTTCAACATACACTTTCAGCAATAAAATATTTGGAATATAATTATCAGCAGATACGGGCAAGTTCCAAAGGACTCACTTCTGCACCAAGAATTCTTGGGAGCCCCGCTATAACTTGGGGGGCCCTTGCCCCACAGAGACCCCATGGATCTAATCTTCACAATGACCAACACGAAGCAAAACACTGATGAGAAAGCTTGTGTGTTGTACGATCTTAACAAAGATCACAATCTTCTGGATACATGGTTTGCTGTGTCAGCTTTATGAAGTTATTTGACCCAGATATTCACTTTGTCACATGTATTGCTGTTAACAGACTCAACCAGGGAAACTCCCTAATGGCCACAAAACACACAACTATATCATGCAATAATTAGTTCCAGGAACAAATGAAGATCATTGTTAGTACATTGTTCCAAGATGTTTATCCATTTCCACAAAGCTGTAGGAGAGCAGCCTTTGTGAATACTTTGGAAGTCATATGGTAGCAAGTTTAGTTTATTGGATACATACCTGGGAATAGAGAGGAAATAACTTTGAACAGAATTATGTAATCTGCACTTTTTTTTCATAACATTTCAGTGTTACTTCATAGTTTACTAATATTATTGCATTCTTTTCACAGTTATTTTATGTTTTTGGTTCTGTTTTTTTCCGTTGGTTGAACCGTGAATTTAAACTTTATCCTAGGGGGGACACATGCTCTGAGCTTCATCAGGCTTTTGAAAGATGAAGAGCAAATTTAAAAGCTGGATACATTCTGAAAAGTTATGCTTTTAGGCATAAATAGTTACTAAACTGTGTTCAACTCTGAAATAATAATGTAATAATATATATATAACAAAAGCCAGTTAGTTGAGGCCCATACATTTCACTTTTATCGATCTCAAGCACAGTCTCCTAGGGCAACAAGGCTCAGGAACACAGGTTTGCTGCAAACTGTGTTTTATTTATAAAGGCACAAATGAAATGCCCCAAAGCAAAATAATAAAATAAAATCCTACTTCCCAATTGCTGCCCTTCCTGGCTTATACTTGGTCCAGGCTGGCCAGCCCAACTACTCACTGACACTCTCGCCATCTGGACTGGACTCATGCTCTACCCCATGGATACACACACAATACACACACAATTCACACACACATACACACACACCATAGACTAGCACTTGGCAAACTTCCAAAATATTCTGCTGTATAAGCAACCTGTGTCTTAACATTAAGGGACCCGGAAGCAACTCCTCAGATTTTAGCAACAGAAGAATTTTTGGCAGGTGCAAAATTTAGGTGTGCTTGCCAGTGCCGAGTTCACAGCGAGTGACAATTGGGTTTATTTGAATATTGCTTTGACTTAGTCCTCTTAATTAGACAAGGTCTACCTCTCAGAGGAGTGAATATAATGAATGCCATTTTTCTTAAACATTTAACTCAATATATAGACTGTTTAATAAAGTGAGTCAATATATTTCATATTAGAAAGTCAAGGCTTCCACTGAGACATCTGGCTTGTTTAATCCTTAGGTCCTAACACAGAAAGAAGTAAAGGTTTCTTAGCACCATTGGTTTATTAAGCTCAGGTTGTTTTCGATATTGTACATTTATTTTAAGCAGCTAATTAAAATAACTTTAATCTCGTCATTTGCAGACAGACTATGTCAGAAATGTTTATCTGTCCTCGGCTGCACATCCTGTTTGAAAATATTGGAGATCTTTTACACACACCCACCTAGCACACTAATGCAATTTATATGTGAAACTGAAAATGACGTCATCTCTTTCCTGCAGAGTACATCTTGTGTAATATGTCTCTGATCCGAAGAAACACACAATGTGGTAGGAGGAATTAAGGGAAACAAATGAGGAAGAACACTGTGATTTCAAATCTTCATCCAGATGTGTTCATATAAACTGTTGCATGGTAAATATTTATTAACTCGTGCTAGAGACATCATTAAGACATAAGCTTTGCTTATTTCTTACTTTGACAGGATGGGGGTGATGGGAGTTGAGGAAAGTGAGGATCAGCACATTTTTTTTTTTTTTTTTTTTTTTAAAGCCTGAGGTCTTGCTCTTTGGTCATATACTGTTGTGCGTGAAGAAAGGTGCTGCGGTGATCCAAACTGTGGAAGCCACAGTGGAGCCAAGTCCCCAATCCTTGTCTTCTGGGGCAAAAAGGATCCAAAAGGATATGCATCCCCTTCCTTCCCACCCAGACAGAAGCCTTTGGTGGGCCGGATCTTCTAGGATCTTCCCGAAAGGAGACAGATCCAATACTGGCCTGAGTCTTTGGGGGCTCAGCTTCACTATAGCTTCAGGCAACACAATGGTGCTTAACTCACTGCCAAAACCTGAATCAAACGTGCTCTGAGGTATCACTGGCCCCAGCCACTGGTAAGATAAAAAAATTCACCTTCCACCACCAGCCAATGGCCAGGGCAATTAAAAAAAAAGTGCATCATGAGGGGATCCAAGGTGAATACAACATGCTTATAAACCTGTGCAAAGTGAAAAAAGGTGTGCCCCCCACACAGTTATCACAGTGCCAAGTGCCCCAGCGGATCCATGCTAGGGGACGCCATCCCCAGCCTTAAGGCCAGAGGACCAAGCTTTCCCTCACTCACAGGTACACACTTGATTTTAGCAAAAAGCTGAGAAGCATAATGTAGCTGTAAACAATAAAGCCTGGCTCAGACTGCTCGGTCCATCCACCAGGTCATACGTTCAGCCCGGCTGCCTCTCGCAGTCCCCTTTTAAAATCAGGGAAACAGTATGTCACTTTGGTTGTTGTTGAATATAGGCATGTTCCCCACTTGGCTGTTCATTGGCTATTATCCTTATTTGTGGACATCTGACCATCACGCCTATATGAGCTTGTTGTGTTTGTATCCTGCATGGGGCAGAAGTGGCAATAAAGACTGATGGATTGTGGGAAGTGAAGTAAATTTGTACAAGATTCATTTTGGAAATCTAAATATGAACAACCTTTCGTTTACTAAAGTTTAAAAAGTGATACCAATGATAGATCATTTTTTGCAAAATGTACAATTGCATTAAGAATAATCTAAGATACAAAATATTTGTATATGTAAAGGATATGAAAAATGAACACCCACTCCCTAGTCTGATTGCTCAATAACATGAAACAGAATGTACAAAATTTCAATGGAGTCTTAGGCTGATACAGAGAAAACATTGCACAAGCATTTTTTGTCAGCAAGCAAGTAGTACATTTTATTTAATATTTATATCCTGGAAAATAATAAAGAAACACCGGTGGTAATATTTTTTAAATGGTTATAAATATTTAATATAGCCATCAAGAGATTAAAATTGGATGGTTTTGTAGGGGAAGTAGATTTTTTTTATAAGCACAGATGCATTGTTATGCAATAATGTGAATAAGTAGTTAATAAGTATCATGTTCTGCCATGAAGGCCTAACAGTTGTCTTTAAACATACCGTATCAATTACAAAACCTTGTCCTATAATCAAAGTCATCTTTTATTCAGACCGCACATCTGAGGTACTGCCGACAGCCGTCTAAACCTAGGAGAGTGAGAGCGTGTAAAATGTGAATAAGAGTGTAAGAGATAGTGAGAGAGTGGGTGAGAATGTGAGAGCAATGAAAGCAACAAAGTGCACATAAAAATTCACACTCTTTATTACATTTTAAGCAAGTAAACAAAGGGTTTAGTCTCTAAATGTTGTCTTAAAAGTAAGCCATATATGTCCTTTAAAACCCCACTTTATTACCCCCACCCCTGAACATCATTTACTTTTATGAATGTGTGTATGAGTGGGTGGCAGAATGTAAGTGTACATACAGTATGAGTGCGTGGCAGAGTGTAGATGTGTATTCTTCTACCTGGAGTCTGCCTTGCGTTCCCTCTCATCACCGCTTGGGGGCGTCTTCCCTGCAGCGTGGATTCACTTCCTGAGCAGCCGTTAGTGACAGTATCACAGGCCCTGAAATATGGACCCCGCAGACTTGGCAAGGATGTCCAACAGGCAAGACAGACAGGATCAAGTCCTAGCTGCTCACGCGTCCCAACTCCAATCCTTGGAACGGAAATTAGATGATGTGGCGGACCTTCTAAGATCTATGGCTACGAATCTGTCACCAACCATTTCGCAAGGGGCATCCTCTGATTCATCACCTCCTGTTCCGGGGCAAAGTACTTCGGCCAAAGCACCCAAAATGCCACTGTCTGACAAATCTTCCGGTGATCCTCAAGAGTGTAGAGGTTTCCTGAATCAGTGTGCCTTACACTTCCGGGCCCATCCTCATACCTTCTCCTCTCATTGCAACAAAGTGACTTTTGTTATAAATTTGTTAAAAGGAGAAGCGTTGGCATGGGCATCACCCCTATTAGAACAGAACTTGCCCATTTTGGAAGATGCAGACGCCTTCATTGCATCATTTTGTGCAGTTTTTGATGCTCCAGGGAGGCATGAAGCTGCTGAATCCAACAGGGAATTCAACAGGGAAGAAGATCTGTGGCCCAGGATGCCGTTGAATTTCGCACATTAGCGTATGAGACAGAATGGAATGTCAGCGCCCTGAAATCCACTCCACTCTGAAGAAATACAATTCAATGTACTATCCAGTCCTCATGTTCCAATCATCCTAGGAATGTCGTGGCTACAACAACCCTAATCCCAGCATAGACTGGAGAGAAGGACATATTTTAAAGAATGTTTAAAGAACTGTTGCAGTCCTCCTACTAAGTTAAGTTTAATGCTCGAAGTACCTGCTCAGGATCCTCGTCACCTGGTACCTCCTCAATATTGGGAGTATTTAGATGTGTTTTCAAAAAGAAAAGCAGAAACCTTATCTCCCCATCGGGCGGATGATTGTATGATAAAATTGTTACCTGGCACCAATCCACCTAAAGGGCACACACATCCATTGTCCCAACCGGAGAATCAAGCCTTGGCCCAGTATATAGAAGAAAGCTTAAAAAAAGGTCTCATCAGACCTTCCGCGTCTCATGCAGGAGCAGGCTTCTTTTTTATTTCCAAGAAAGACGGTTCCTTGCGTCCATGCATTGATGATAGGGGTCTAAATAAGATAACCTACCCCTCATAACTGAACTTTATGATCAACTGAAAGACGCCACTATTTTCACTAAACTTGATATACGGGGGGCCTATAATCTGACTAGAATCCAAGAAGGGGATGAATGGAAGACGGCTTTCAATACGAGATATGGACATTATGAGTATCTTGTGATGCCTTTTGGGCTATGTAACGCCCCGGCCATGTTCCAGAGTTTCGTGAATGATATTTTCCGTGACAGGTTGTTATCCCATGTTATGGTCTGTCTCGATGACATTCTAATTTATTCTAAAAAATTTGGAAGAGCATCGGCAACACATCAGCCAAGTATTACAAAGGATTAGTTTGCAGTTATCCCTTGCCTGTGATAGTGCCTTGTTTGCCTTCACTAGCGTTCTGTATCGTTTTTCGTCTATTGGTTTTCTGAATTCTGCTTGTTCCTGACTACCCGTTGTTTACCGCCTGCCCTGACCTTTGCTCATGACCCCGACTATCCGTTTGCCTGATCCTTGTATTTGTCACCGTGTTCCTGCATTATTTGGGACCCCTGGTTGCTGTTTCTTCTACCTGGAGTCTGCCTTGCGTTGCCACTCATCACCGCTTAATATTGCCTAAAGAATTCAGTAAAGAGGCAGATATTCTTCATATTGGTTCAGGTTATATAAAAGATCACAGTAAATGAGACATGCCACATCCAGGATACAAACACAACTGAATTTAACATGTCACTATTATTATTATTATTTGCGTAGCTCAATCACTTTTTTCACCAATTTCTGTAATCCTCATTGATGATTGTATTGGAATCCTACTGTTTCTCCAAGCAATACTCATATAGTTAATTAAAAACAAAAAAAGGAAGATTTATTGCTGGGGATAATCTGGAATATGATCCTTCTGCAGCTTCTTAATTGATTTAACTCTGACAGTTCCAAGTTATAATCACTTTTCATTTAGTGACTTCCTATCACAAGCTATTCAGTCACGCCATGTCTTGAGCGTGAATGTTTACGGTACATTACATTTTACTTATAAAATATGTTTAAAATGGACAATAAAAGAACTGCAAAATGAAAATCATCCACAAAGGCATGACAACATTTTAAAACAATATGATAAATAGTTTAAATATGGCTGACAAATGTAATTTTCATGCAAAAAAAACTGTCTTATGTGGCTGATCTTAAAATACACATGACATTATAATGCCAAAGTATTTTAGTAGAAAAATAACAAGTATAAAAAGTATACATTTACTCAAAGAAAGACCATTGGGACTTAAAAAATGCATAGCAAGTACTTCTCCAAAAAATGTGCAGTTGGGAGTCTTTATTGTGAGTATTGTACTATATTTTTATTCCAGCGGAATTTTTAAAATAATCAGGCTAAGCTGTTAATATCACTGTCAAAAAAAAGTATCCAATATCAGAGACGGCACTAGCAAAGGCGAAACAAAAAAAATATAGCTCCTCAAAGAAACCTGTAGATGACAGGACTTGCTTGAAATACATTGCTTTTAACATAAAAATAAAATATTTATTAGCCATTTGCAGTGAATGCCTTAAGGAACGGTGCATTAACACACATATAAGTTAGAGTTAATGTGAAGAATGCTGAGATATATAGGACATGAGAGAAAGACATTGGTTATTCTCATTTGGATGAAAAGTTATGCTTTGGAACTCATATTTAAAAGGCGAAAGTAAACATCTGTTCTCAATTGGTCTGGACTTAGAGTGATGGATCCTTTTCAAATATTTAAGGCTCTTTTCCTACCTGGTGGAGGCTGACTCCAAATATACTTTTATATTAAATATAAGATTTAATATTGGTGAATTAAAAATATTAATTATTAATTATTGATACAGTGCGGGACCCCAGAATAGATTTTATGGTTTATGAGGTTTAAAAACCTCACAAAAGCACTTGTCAGGGTTTTAAAAGTCAATGCATAGTTACATTGCGTTGGCTTTAATAATGCATAAATTAGTTGTATAATGTGTAGAATTTCCCTTGTAAGAATAAAGTCACAGTATTGCAACAATATAAAAAAAATCTCTCATATACTTCCTAAGGTCTCTCTCCTCCAATCTTTGATTGGCGTCCTGGAGATCGATAAGGAACTTAGAAGCTGTGTAAGGTGTCTATATGCTATCAATACATTTGCCGATTAAATTGACAATGATCAGGAGGTATAGTTGGGCTAATCCTCATCCAGTTTATTGATGCCCACGGATTTGAATGTAATGGAGGGGGCCTTGACAGGGATGCAGAGCAGGGCTAGGTCAGGGGGTCAAAGAATAGGTGGAGCATTGCATAATATTTTGGGACCTAAGAAGTGTACTTCAGATTGAATGCAAACTAAGGAACTTAATACATAAGGTGTTTATAGGATTTGGGGGTATTAACGTAACAGGAAGTGTAGGCCAGTGAGATAGACAGGGACATAGTGAAGCGCAACAAACTAAGAAAGTGAACACGATGCAATTATAATAATTCATATTCTTATAACCATAATCTTGATTTCAGACATCTTGGAGTTGAATATATTGGTATATTTTGAAATAATATAGCTATACACTTATTTATAGGATAGTTCCATAAACCGCAGAATAGTCCTAGCAAATTTACATTTCTACTGGGTAGCTAGATATCCAGACACCAACTTATTAAGTTTCAATATTTTTCATTAGGTTTTAGTCTGATTGGAGGAGATCTATAGTACTGTGGAAACATATGGCAGTATTTGGCCTGAATATTGTCACGCTCAGCGTATCAGAGGATTAGATTAGGACACTGTGTCGCAGTGGAGGGATCATGAAGATCTTAGAAAAGTTCTTCAACCTCCAAACTCTTCCCCCTCAAGTTGAGTCTTTTGACTCAGGAAACCGGAGGTCAGAATAATCGTAAAAACAAAGCCAGATTTGGGGAGCCTGAGAGCGGAGTAGTAGCTGAAGCTGGGGTCAAAACGGGAACAATACAACACAGGGATGCTTCTACAACAAGAATGCACTATGACTAGCAGAGAGATGACTACCTGAGGCCATAGTGTGCTGCTCCTTGGGTTTTAAATAGTACTTCCTATTATTTTTTTGGCACCAAATTTGGATTTGGCTCTGAAATTAAAAAACGGAGTGATATCAGACACTAGGCCGAGGCGTACAGATGTCACTCCATAATGTGCGCCAGAGGCTATTTTTAGTGTAGTGTGAGTATGCCTGATTGCACACCTAAGGGAGCAATCCCTTTGGGTGGTATGGCTCTCCACCCTCCCCCCGCAGCAGTGTGGCACACCCGTAGAAGGCTGCCCCCCCCATGGTGGATTGGGGAAACAGATCAGTGGTTGCATGACAATTAAATACTCAAATCCCAAGTAAGAATGGGCTTGGCTATACTGCTAAACTGAAATTTCTTGCAAAAAATGAGGCCAGCAACACAGCTAGGCAAACTAGTGTTGAGGTAGAAAGAGTGAAAGGAAGCATGCCTCCTCCCACCAGAAGCTTGGAGTAGCCATTGTAGAGCGTTTGGTGCTAATGTGGTGAACTCTCACAGAAAAACATAATAGACCACTGGATGCCTTCATGTAAAGACCTTGTTATTTCAAGTCTCATTATATCCAATATGTTATCCTAAAACCCCTTATATTACATGGCTACGGAAGTAATAAAATGTATTTTTGCATGGCAATCAAGAAAAACAAACTAAATTTGCCTTTCAAATAAATCCCACCAACAGTGCAAATGGGTTTGGTTACGCAACTAATACCAAACGACTTAATGTTAGAATATAAATTATTTTGTTACAAAAAAAGAAACACAATACAGGAAAATAAGAGTAAATGCTCCAGAGAAATCCTTCTGCTTTGATGTCGATAACTTAAAAATACACTAGAATGTTAACTGTCCGTTAAATGCAACATTAATTCATCATTTCCAAGAAATACACCGTTTTATTGGTTTAATTTACTGCTGCTGTCCTTAGTTTATGACTTAACTAGCGTAAAGAGAAAATTTGGAAAAGCTTGCCAATTTCAGGACTCCAGATGACATAGGTCAAGCAAATTGAGGCCTATTAAAATCCTAAGATTTCAGTATGTGTGAAATTGTATATGTGAAAATAAAATGAAACATACCTCAGAAGGAGCTCTCTGTACAAATGGACTTAAATATGGTTTCCTTTTCCTAATGCACTGTGGTTAAAATAACATAATGCTAATTGAACAATAGATTGCATCCCATTTATACAATTTAACTCAAAATAGCTTATGAAAGCCCTTGAAAATGTAAGCAAAACATACTGATTTAAAAGGGGCCCCTGTATTATTAGTTTGTTCAGTGAAAACAGGTGTCCAATGTATTTGTAACCCAACCGGCACTCAAGGGTTAATGGAAAGGAATGCATGGACTGTTTTTTAGAATAGGTCACCTAATGGAAAAATACTTTACCTTATATGGGTCTATTCCAGCATCGCCTACTACTAAGGCGCAGCAAACGTCTTAAGAAAAGATAGCGTGGATTTTTGAGCTTTATGCAAATATGTTCAGGAGTAAGGTTAAAAGAAAATAACCATACCTAGACAGAGCTATACTACATATAAGTTACATGGCAAGACACCCTAGATGGCTGGTGGGTCCTGGGGACATTTTCAAACTGTAGGGGAACCAGAGCAGATCAATTACTATCGCCCGCTGAGTTCTTCACACTTCTTTGGTCAAAGGCTACTTACTAGGTATTGAGGTAAATCATTTTGTTATGTGGCTTGGCTAAGGAGTTTATGGATTTACATCATTAAATCAGACGAGTAGAGTTCACATTTTCTAAAAGATGGAAGCCCAACAATGCGGTAATAGCTATGTGTCTGTGTTGCAATTATGTATTCAAGGGTCTTCCCTGGGCATATAGATACATTCACAGAATTTCCCCATACATCTCTTATCTTGTTAACAAAAAGTGATACAATATATATTATGGTACATTTAATGTCCCTGACACCCCCACTAAAGAAGATGAAATAGAAGCTCTGCCCTTCTCCTATATCAGGCATGTCCAAACTTTTTTCGAAGAGTGCCAGATTTGATGAAGTGAACATGTGCGAGGGCCGACCATTTTGCCTGACATTCTTTGAACCATTAAAATTAAATGCAAATTAACTATTTTATGCAAAGTTTATTGAAAACGGCATACTTTTCATTTTGTGACTTGGATGACAAATCTAAACAGGTGTTAAATCACTCTGCCTTTAATATAAAAAAAACAGATCTATATTTGGGCAACTTATCTGGGGGGACTTATCAGTCCGGAACGCGGGCTGCAATTGGCCCTCGGGCCGGTCTTTGGACATGCCTGTCCTATATGGATCAATGATTCTAAAATCAATGGGAACACATGCCATGCAAGCACATGAGAGCCTAAAAAGCTAAAACCTAAAAAATGTTACTGCTTCTTCAATATCAACTGAAAGGAAACACAAACAAATAAATAAAAATACATTTAATTGTAATGTTCCCATGTGGTTACGGAGCAATGTTGCTAAGTTATAAAATGTCCTTTTTGACTCATTTGTCACTTCATCAGTACGCAGAAATATGGCCAAGAAATATGGCATTTGGGCCCAACTAAACATAAGCTCACCCCAATACAAGCAGCCATGAATCAGTAAATTAATAGAATCTACATGTTACTGGAAAAATTAGCATGGGATTGTAAAAATAAGCACACAGTTCCATTATTATTATTATTAGAAGTTATTTCCCCCAAAGAAACGATGCACAGCCATCACTGCCATTGACAAAAAAGGACTCTCTTGCACATATTTCATAAATTATATATACTAGCATGAAAAAAGCTTATTTCCCAAAACTGAATATAGTCAACACTCAGAACTAATTATTTTGGTGAGTTTTCTAATATCATAAATAATAACTGATTTATTCCATAGGTAATTTTGTTGGCATCTGTAAAGAATGTAATGTTTGACATGAAAACAGATGTTTGTGGTCTTGTATACTCTGTTTTTAAAAGGATTATTTTATAACTTGTTTTTGATGTGACTGTCTGTTCTTCCTTCCTCCATTTCTTAAAACAGCCGTTACCTACACAGCGTCTAGCATCATTAAATGCATGTATTAACATTACCGTTGGTTGTGTTTTATTAAATTTTAAATAAAACGGAATTGTTTAGAGAATTTACTATTTAAAAGCAAGAGGCAGTTTTACCTCTAAGAAGTTATTATGACAACAGCAGGAGTGAGCCTGAGATAAGTGGTGCCTAAGTACAGACCTCTTAGTATAGAAGAATGCATATTAAAGTATTCTGTGAGTTTTGTCATATTCATTCTTCCAAAATGAAAATAAAAATAAAGCACTTACACGAACTTGAAATTGCAGTCCTGCTGCAGTAGCTGTCCTCCTCATCTATGGTCCAAAATGTATTGCCTCTGAAATGTTCAAGCAGTCAGTCAGTGGCAACACATGCACATAGGTCCGAACAGACCACCATCACAGCCAGAACTAAGCCAATGCTGGAAGTGAATGGAGGGTAGTAAAAGGGGGGACCGAAAACATATTGTACACGGGAGCCACTTTGGCTCACACCTGCTCCTGCAATAATATAATTGATAGCAAATTATGCTGTCATGGGGCTACAATCAGTAATCAGAGGGCTTGCCACAGGATCCCCAAAATGTGTATGCAGGGGGTCCCCTTGACTGCTGTACAAGAGAACACTCACCACTTTGGCCAGTTGAGTTCCCTGAAGATCTCTGGAGCATGTGAGCAGTGTTGGAAAATGAGTGCTGGGGTGATATGAGGGGGTCAAGAAAACAGAGAAGTAAAAGGAATAAAGGGATATGGAGAGACAGAAGAAAGATAAAGAGACAAAAGAGAAATAGATGGGACAATGAAATGGAAAAATAGAAGTGAGTTATATTGAGTGAAGAGGGAGAGGAAAGAGGAAGTCAAAAAAGACAGGGAGAGAGGGAAAAAGCAAGATACCAAAAGAGGGAGAGAAAAGAGAAAGAGGGGATGAGATGAAAGAAAGGGGAGTGGGCACAGGGATAGAGGAGAGAGGAAAAACAGATACAAATGAAAGAAAAGGAGTGAAAAAAAATAGAGAAGGGAAAAAAGAGATAAAAACGGAGATATGTAAGAAGGGGACAGAGATTGAGAGATACAGAGAAGGAGAGATACAAAGAGAGGGAAAACATGAGGAAGGGAAGATGAAGAAAGAGATGAAAGATGGATTGCAGATTTGGATCTCACTTACTCAAGTACTTTGGCTTTCCCTGCGACCCCACCACCTGTGCTCTATGTATGCTCTGTACAGCTCAGACCCCTGCATTCAGTGGATGGGACATTTCATTTTAATGACAGGCACATCAGCATACACTCATACTGCAGAGCGGCTCCTCTCTGCTAGTGTCCCTCACTTTAATCCAGAGCTCACAGGCAGCACAGGTTATGGCCGCCGCAGAGCGGCTTAGGCTACTACAAATCAAGTAAGCCTACTACGACACAGGGCCCCCTAAGACTCTGCTTTATGTGCTCCTTGATCAAACCGGCCCTGGATTTTAGATGTGTGCATGTTTTGGAAGAGAATCACACATATTACACATCTTTTGCATCATTAGAATACAAACACCTACCCTTACAGTTTTCTGCACATCCTTATTTCACTTCAATAACTGTCTAGTTGCATCTTACTAAGCATTTAGTGTCCCTTTAATGTCAGTGGACCTTTTAAATAATGGTTTATAACCCTTACACCAGCTAAAATCATATTTAATTATTTTTTCAGAAAACAGGAGATGTTCTTTTTCTTTTAGATGAAATACACAGTTTTTTTCTCTCTTGGTAGAAAAACTAAAATGCACAGATGGTAATATCTAAACCAACCAAGTGTTTTTCAGGAATAATAACTGAAAGGCATGAAATAACATGGGTTAACTAATGCAAGAAGTAGAAGATTCCATAGCGCTATTACCACTTGTATGCATTTACTGTACATGGTTTTCTAAAATCTATCATTTATACATTAATTCATAAATTAAAATATATAGGGTCTTCAAGGATATTATATTCTACTAGAGTAGCATGTGGCTAATATTTTCAGAGACAGATTTCAATGCACCTCATAGTTTCAATCAGGAAATGGAGGTCAGATGTATAGTGGGCTCTGTAAAAAGTATCATACAAATCTTAGCAATTTCAAAAAAGGTAGCACAACAGAAATGATTACTCTGCCGATGAATTTCACTTTATTTTTTGGTTAAGGAGTTTAATTAATTTAGACACCATGCAGCCTAGGAGACAAATATATCCACCTGGAATTAGAATTTATTTTTTTTAAACTGCCTTTTCATAATTGCTCCAGTACAAAACAAAGGTGCTTTACTATCAAATCCTGAGATTTGAACTTACCCCTGTTTGGTGTCTTTTTAAAAGTTTCCTTCTTTGGCCATTTTTTTCTGTTATGTGCAAATTACAATACAAATTACAGTTAGAAAAACATCCATTTATTCTGAAAGAACTGAATACTGTCCATAATGGTTTTGCAAAAAAATAACTATTATTGATATGCTTAACACTAAATTTGGATTAACCAATTGCATCTTAAACTTTCACAGCCTTAATTTGGCAGGACTGGAGAAAGAATAATGTAAACATGGGACTAAAGTCTTTATCAGAAGGAACAAATTGTTTGGGCCAACTTATTTGTCAATTTTTCTACATATAATCACAAACCTACTTTAGTCCTTGTCTTATGTTCAGGATTCCTCACATACTTATTAACTCAAATAGCTAACCAGCCAATCACATTGCAGCGACTCAATGTATTTAGGCATGTAGATGTAGTCAAGACAACTTGCTGAAGTTCAAACCGAGCATTAAAATGGGGAAGAATGGGGATTTTAGTGACTTTGAACGTGGCATGGTTGTTGGTACCAGATGGGCTGATCTGAGTATTTCAGAAACTGCTGATCTACTGGGATTTTCACTCACAACCATCTCTAGGGTTAACAGAAAATGGTCCAAAAAAGAAAAAAAAATATCCAGTGAGTGGCATTTGTGTTGACGAAAAATGCCTTGTTGATATCAGAGGTCAGAGGAGAATGGTCAGACTGGTTCGAGATGAAAAAAGGCAACAGTAGCTCAAAAAGCTTCGGCAGCACATATAATAAAATTGGAACGATACAGAGAAGATTAGCATGGCCCCTGCGCAAGGATGAAACACAAATTTGTGAAGTAGCTCAAATAACCACTCATTACAACCAACATCTGCAGAATACCATCTCTGAACGCACAACACGTGGAACCTTGAAGCAGATGTGCTACAGCAGCAGAAGACCACACCGCGTGCCACTCCTGTCAGCCAAGAACAGGAAATTGAGGCTACAATTCACACAGACTCACCAATGGACAATGGAAGACTGGAAAATCATTGCCTGGCCTGATGAGTCTCGATTCCAGCTGCAACATTCAGAAGGGTCAGACTTTGGCGTAAACAACATGAAAGCATAGATCCATCCTGCCTTGTATCAACGGTTCAGGCTGGTTGTGGTTGCGTAATATGTGGGGGGCATTTTCTTGGCACACTTATTGCCCCTTAGTACAAGTGTATGTTTCCAAGAATGAAGGCAGTTCTAAAGGTAAAAGGGGTCCAACCCGGTACTAGCAAGGTATACCCAATAAAGTGGCCAGTGAGCGTATATAATGAGCAGAATGTATCTCTATGGATTACCTTGACTGGATTCTGTTTGGAGTTTTTGCACATATATATATAATATATAATTTCTCCTAAATCTCTCCCTATTTGCTAATATCTTTGGACGATGGTACGTGCCATTGGTTTTTATTTGCCTTTTAAAATTGTGGACGTGAGATGTTTTATTTCCAATAAGCCTTCTTTATTAAAGATATATATACTCCGACTCATTGCTTATTTTAAATATTGTTTTACACTATATATGCGTGTATATTCTTTTTCTCCACATGTTTATGTTCCATGTTGATGAGGAATTGTTTACTGGAGGAGTATTTTTATGGGTTGCTGCAACAACATTAGAAAAAGTATTTTAATTGTTATTGAAAATTCTAACTCATGGTTTTGATAATTTAGGTTTGCATTTTGCTCAGGGTTGCCTTATGCTTAGTCCAGGTAAGTGGAGAGCTCAATTTCAAATCAACCCAGTTTTCAAATATTACACTCATTTTGTAAGCTCGTTTGAGCAAGGCCCTCCTCACCTGTTGTCACTGTAAGTCAAATTGTTCTGTTATAAACTACTTGTTATGTCCTGTCCACCCATTGTACAGCGCTACGGAATTTGATGGCACTATATAAAACAATAAATAATAATAATAATTTTAAGTAGCCTCTATTTTCTTATAGAGCTAACCTTTTTTTAAAAAAATGTCTTCTGTAGTTTTCACTACTTAAAGACCAGTTGCTATCGAGCACTGATGATGTAATACTGGTTGTCATTAGAGCTAGATAACATTGTAAATTTGAATCTATGGGCGTTACATAGATCCTTCTTCCAAATGTGATGAAAGAGACCAATTTGAGAGTTTCTGTCCAATGACATCACAGATGTGATGTATTCTTTGAGATGGAAACTCAGACATGAGGACAAGGATTTTCCTTCAAGGATTGTCCTAGGCGGAACACTTTTGGAGACTGCCCCTGGAAAACGTTTGACTTATGTTGCGATCAGGGTATTATTTGTACATCCCCAAGACAAGTTCTTGGTTTCTACGTGTTTTATGGAAATCTAACATAGCACGTTAGAATGTCCTAGTAAAAGTGGTAATGGGGGGGGGTTAAATCATATCACAAAAAATTACATATTTCTGAATGTTGTGATGGTTAAGCCCTTCAGTATAACTGCTATAATAATTAATCAGATATTATAATACCACCTTATCAACTGATCTCTAGCATTTACCAATATTGTCACTAGTACGAGGAATGCCTTCCTATGTATGAAGCGAGGAAAAATAAAGGATTTATCTATTATTTTCTTTTTTTTATTTGTTCTTTTCTACATTTCTACTCAACCAGCATTACATTTCTCATGTGTTACAGTTAATAAAATTGTTAGTAAAATATTCTAGTGTGGGATTCAAAGTGTGCGATCTGTTTCCAATTGAAAAAACAGGTGTCTTTCAAGTTTGAGAACCTTCCAAGTTAAGAGAGATAAGTTTTCGGAACAGTGTGAACATTATAAAATGTGGTAATGTGCAGTGTTACTAATAAAGTACAATATGACCATATGGTGTGTTGAAAATAAGGTGTGCTGTTAAAGAGAAGGTGGGCCCAAGCACATTGCGCACATACCATTAATCTTGCACTGGACCTTCATCATATCCTTTCCCTTGTAACATTCAATCATTTCCAATCTAATTTCAAGACCAGATGTTGCTGATGTCAGAACTGTGAGTCATGTTCTCTATATACATGCAAAATAAGATGTCTGTTTCTGGGAGAATAAGGACAAATTGACCAGACAAATGTATATTTGATGTATATGCGCAACACGTTATAATTCATAATTGAATATTCTATTGTGTTACTTTCATCAGTAAGCAATTAGCTACTATACCCTTCACACTAACACATGTACACGGCGGTGTCCCTTTCCCTTGAACAAAAGAGATCTAATTATATTATATGAAAAGTGTTTTTTTTTCAGGGGAAGGGGGTAAAAACATATTTATATTTCCTTTCACTCTTAATATAAAACGGTAACATCCAGAAAAAATGAAAAAAAGAAAAGGCCACATTGATGTGCTTTCCAATTGTGCCTCAAAAAGTTGTAAAAATTCTTGAATAAGACCGAACCATTCTATTGTTTACCACAGGGTATTTGTCTAGTAGATTGAGATAAGATAACATAGCTACAAACAGCTAATATGCAGCTGTCTGGAAACATTATATTCATGAATTAATTAATTAAAAAGCACAATAATTTTGATAATTTTGACATACTTTTAATCTGAGCTAAATTTAATGAAAAAAAATATTTTTTTTGGTGAAAAATGGCATCCCAGGTAGGAATACTCTCTGATGCTCCATTTTAGATCACGAGATATCATTATTATATATTTCGAAACACATTTTCTGCTTTGCCTTACAATAACGTTTACATAAAATGGTAACTATTAGGACGATAGAACACCGATAGACTCATACACAGCAAACATCCCGATTTCTTAGAAAAGAGGGACATTAGGGGTAGTATTTAAAAATAGTTATCTGTCAGTAATAAAACCGCTTGAGGAACGCCACAACTTTAGACCTGTTTCTCTAGGATGGAGCTAAAACTAGCCCTGCTTGGCCCTGTTTTAAAATACCCATGCGCTCAGGAATAATGGGCGATATTGATTAATTCTGTAACAATACACACAATTCAAAACATTTTTCTACTTAGAATTATTTGGCAGTGTTTATGAGGCCCAGTCGAGGGATAAGGAGGGGAACTAGTTGGCAGATTACTTATCCTGGGTAATGAAAAAGTCTGAGATTTTTTTAAAATACTAAATCATGTGTGATTAAAGAGTCTGTTCTCATGAGGTATGTCAGTAACAGTAGTAATAATTTTAATAATGATTTACTGATTCAGAAACGCTTCATATTGATAAGAATGTTGCTGGAACGTCACTGAGGAGGCCCACCGAGGTTGTTGGGTCAGCCAAGATACTTCAGCAATACAGATGAGATAAAAAAAAAAACATTGACAGTCCGCAAGGAACTATATACAGTGCTTTGACTTGACTTCAAAAATAAAAAAGTATTGCAACATTCATAACTCCATTACTTGAAGACAAGTATATTTTCTTTCTAGTCACAGTTTTCCAAGCTTTTTAATAATTGCTTCAGAGAATAAAAGCAGCGTGTATGCGACGTTATCATTTATGTTATTCTAACCACTTTTACCACAATTACCAGCTTCTCCCAAAGTTACTACCTTGCTGAACGGGACATACCAAGACATTTTGGACAATGCTATGCTTCCAACTTTGTGGGGATAGTTTGGGGAAGGCCCTTTTCTATTCCAGCATGGCTGTCCCCCAGTGCACAAAGCAAGGTCCATAAAGACACGGTTGGATGAGTTTTGAGTGGAAGATTGACCTGCAGAGAACCCTGACCTCAACCCCATCAAACACCTTCGGGATGAACTGGAATAAAAATTGCGAGCCAGGCCTTTTGCCCCCCAACATCAGTGCCTGACCTCACAAATGCTGCTTTCAGGACCTCAAATATCTCAATTTTGGATGAAAAGAGACATCTTGGGCCCAGAAAGCTTACTCGACTCTACATCTTTTTCTTTGTTGACCCAATCAAAGGCATTACTTTTGACTAAAGACTTGTCGTATCTTGGACCAGTTTGGCTATGTCTATTTTTCTTAAATAATGCAAAACTTGTAAAATTTGATTTAATTAATGTCAAGTGTTTTTAGGATTTTTTTTCTTATTTTAAGTGGTAAATTAATGTAGTTACATTATTTGTGGAACCCATGTATCTGGATAGGGGCAGCTATATGCAAGTAACATATACTGCAGGGATCATCATATTCTTTGCTAATGTATAAACTACTACACTTCTAAAGTGACAAAATATACACATGGCATTTGCACTAAAACTTGACAAACTTGTTATTTAAATCTGTAACAACCCATGCCAAAATCCTGCAAAAATATATAAATGTGGTTCTAAAATAAATATATTGATATATTTGTTTCATTCTGGTAAAATGATTATGTTTTTGGATTGAAATAACAGGAGCAACATTTTCCAAGAGACATTTACTGAGTCTAAGCTTTATGTAAATGTTCATAAATTCTGATTCACACCAAATCTGATATAAAAGACAGTAAACTACTACAACTAGGTTATTTGATATGACTCACCGATTGAGATTGAGGATTTACTACTGTTGTGCTATAAACATCAATATCTAGCAATCGGTTCATACTTGGAATACAATGAAAAAAATACCAGTCAGATTAAACTATGAATCATATAAACATATTCTATTAAATAGGCTTTGTTACATTTTAAACTTGGTCAATGCATTCAGTCAGTGATTCTGTGAATTTCTGATCATTCGCTTCTTATCTTTGCGTTGCACATGAGAATGAAACCTGACATTTGTATTTACTAGCCACTATGAGTTATACTATATGGACAAAAGTATTAGCACATGTGAACCAACAAGGACAAAAGTATTAGGACATGTGAACCAACAGGGACTTGCATTCTAAATACATTGATGTTAATATGAAACCCCCCTCCTTGTATCTATAACAGCCTCCAATCTTCTGGGGAGACTTCTCACAAGATTTTGAAGCGTTTCTGTGGCAATCTCCATTCCCGTTGATCGCAAAGGTGTTTCATGGGGTTGGGGGTTTGTGCGGCCAGTCTAGTTCTTCCATACCAAACTCATCCAGCCATGTCTTTCTGGACCTTGCTTTGTGCACCACTATATGAACAAAAGTACTGAGATCCTGGGAAATCAGGGTTTGGGCCCCTTACTTCCAGTGAAGGAAAACTGTAATGCTTCAGCATACCAAGACATTTTGGACAATGTTTTGCAGGAACAGATTGGGAAGTCACTTCTATTCCAGCATGACTGTGCCCAGGTGCAAAAGTAAGGTCCATAAAGACATGGTTGGATGAGTTGGGCGTGGAAACCCGCACAGTGTATATAGTGTATTTGAGACATGCTATCTTTTTTTGTTTTCATAGAAGGAATTTTTTAACTTAATTATTACACAGTTTCTATAGATCATATTTAAGTTAAACAATCAACGATCACCTCCTAAACTTCAATGGTGTTGCTGAAATGTCTCGATCACGAGGCATTCAGCGACACCAAACACCCACCCCAGGATGCATCGTGACCACAACCACCACTGCGAGTGAATCTGCCACTCGCAATATGGCGGCGCCCTTTAAAAAAAAAAAAATCAAGTTGCAAAGAATCCTCAGGAATGTCTCTCCAGACCCTCCTGAGGATCTGGCTCCACTTGCAGGCTGAATACAGGTACTGCATTCAACCATGCACCTCAATGGAGCCCAGCTTTCTAATCACAATGTGATTAATAAAATATATTTAAAAAAAAATAATTACAAAAAAAAAGTGCTAACATTTAAAAATAATTATCCAGTGATGTCACCACAGGAACCATCCAGTACCAGCAAAATGTAAAAAAAAACCCCAAAAAGTCCAAAAAGAATAAAGTTTATTATTTTGAGCATGTGCTAAAATTAGCGCTTTATCGTCTCAAAAATCTCAACATAGAAAGAGTTAAAATAAAAGCATTTCAAATACTCAAGGGGTGGCTAATTTAATAAAAAATTAATGGTTTAATGGAGTAAATTGGAGTGGCTGGGCTCAAAGATAGGGCATAGGCACAGACTGACCGAAATGGAGAAAAATAGCGCACTTCCCACATGTGGCATTTTAAATCCCAAACAACCCGACATATTGCTGTGATCACCCGGGGTATCACTGTACTCGGGAGATGTTGCTGAACACACATTGGGGTGTTGTTTGATAGTGACGCATACCAGAGCTATGAATTCATTCCTGATGTACAATTTGTGTAAAAAAATACAAAACTTTGGCAAAGGCAGGTGATAGAATCTCTTGCATAAATGGGTTAAAATACCATCAAATGGGGTGTCTAGTTTTCAAAAATATATGGTTTGATGGGGTAAATTGAAGTAGCCGGCTTCAAATATGTTCCAAAAATGCAGAATGACCAAATGACCACTTGAATTATGCATGCCCCCAAAGTAGCCTTTTACCAGCCAAGCAATCTGACAAACCTATACATGTGGGGTATCACCATACTCAGGAGATGTTGCGGAACACATATTAGAGTGTTGTTTGACAGTGACATATACCAGGACCTTTATATTTATAACTAAATTACAATTAGTGAGAAAACAAAAATAAAAAAATGACTATTACAAAGTTTGACAAAGTGTGGTTGTATAATTAGTGCATGGAAAGGGTTAAAATAACAGCATTTGAAATACCCTGCGGTGTCTTGTTTTCAAAAATATATGGTTTGATGGTGTAAATTGAAGTAGCCGGCTTCAAAGATGTTCCAAAGAGGAGATGGAGGCAGAATGACCAGATTTGGAAAAAAAGATTTGGAAATCATAAAACGCTGCTTGTACTTATTGCCCTATAACTTACAAAAAACAGCAAAAAAACATAACAACATTGGGCATTTCTAAACTCAGGGCAAACAGTAGAATCTATTTAGCTAGTTTTTAAAAAGTCATAAAAGGTGTTTTTTTCAGAATTTCACCATGTTTTATTATTTTTTTTTAATAGTAAATAAGATGATATGATAAAAAAAAGAAGAAAGCCCATCTTGTCCTGAAAAAAACAATACATAACACGTGTGGGTTCACTAAATGGGTGAGGAAAAAATTACAGCTGAACACAAGAACCACAAAAGTGTTAAAACAGCCTCGGTCCCAAAGGGTACAAAAAGAAAAAATAAGCTCGCACCTTAAAGGGTTAAAATTCTGGCGCCAAAGCTGCTGCGTAGTGCGTACCGTGTTAACCTTGTATTAACCAATTCTACAAAAAAATGGCAAAATGAAGAAAACAAAACGGACACAAAGAATGTACAAGAATATTGGCCCAAGTTATATGGGAAGAACAGTACAAAAAAACAGGATATGACTCCACTCCTACACTAAATGTAACACTGGACAACTTGAGTGTGTGCTGAAAAAAATTCCCACCAGAGACTACAGCTTGCATTTTGGAATCCCAAGCAAGGTATGAGCCGTTTTGTTTTTAATAAGTTCATAAAGTTACTATAATACTGCACATGTCTATAAAACAAAGAAGAAGCTACATGACTAACAAGGTAAATACCCAGTGGGCCATTGGGGACAATCCTAGGTGTCAGTAAAGTGAGTGGACATGCCTGGGCTGACAATACAATAATTATAGCCAATTATAGCCAATTTCTTCATCCCGATTGATCATTTGATCATTAAGAGTCCTCGATATAAAGAGAGTCTTTTATGATACAAGGATATTTAAAACAGTGCGCTGGAGTCTATGTCAGTAGAAAAAAGGAAGGACAAAATGAAATCATTTTAAAATCTCAACAGCTGCTCAGTATTGTTTAACTTTTAATAACCAATTGTTTGAGTTCAGCAGATAATTATAAATGTTAGTTTAAGTTACAAGTGTCTAAGAAATGTGAACCAAACATTATCATTAGATAGGTGAACCTGAATACCCCATCTTTAATGTGAATACAACACAAAAACAAAATGTAGGCCTATCTTTAGGTCGGTAACATAAGAAATGAACGTTCCAAATTTTACTTAGCAAATTTGCACAATTTGTACAAAAGGTACAATGAAAAACGTCATTTTTAAAAACATTCATAGTTCCTTCATGCCCAAGAATATTTCGTACTTGTTTGCTTGCGTCTACACTATATTATTCAATAACCACAATTATCCTTTAAGTGTAAGTTACCCATCCATATGATATTTCTATATATTGTTGCTTTTCAGGACACAATAGAATTTTTATTAGGACTAACATTAATAAAAAAAGTAAGCACATTTAGGCATGTATATGCATAAGGATAAGGGAGATAACACTTGGGTTTCTCAAAGCAAGAATAAAAATGGAAGAACTAGATGGGCCAAAGAGCTTTTATTTTTGGTCTAGTTCCATGTTTCTACTGCGTAATGTCGAAGGCAATCAGATTCTGTCCACTCAACGTGTACAAGTTGCCCGGCTAGGCAATTTATCCTGTGTTGGTTTTTTTCAAAAGAAGGAGCCTGATTGGCACCAAGGTTATATAGTATAAACGCTGGTTGCTTACTGAAACCCTAAACCATGAAGAAATATGTACTTTATTCCAAGTTTTAAAAAAAAACACAAGCTTTTCTGTTTAACATCTTTAGGGTACTGTTTTATGTATCCGGTTTCCAAATTTATGACCAAATATCAAGAATGAATAAATATTTTAATGAAATACATGTTCTGGCTAGTGAGTTAGTTCCTGGAGAACACATTTGTCTATATTCTAAGGGTAAAAGCAAGCAATATTGGTGTTAGTCAGACAAAAGAGTGAAGAATAAATGGTAGTCTCGCTCTCGCTCTTAAAATTTACCAGTCCTATGACAAAGAGCAGAATGTTTCCTTTTAATTGAATAATAAAATGCTGGAAAGAGATAATTCCCAAAACATATTGTACAGGTTTATGTTTTTATTCTTAAATACCCAGGCTAACAGCAGAAAGTTCTCAAAAAAAAATAAATTGAAGGGAGAAAACAAGGATTTCCATGACACACTGCTGCTGAACTCCTACAGGGGAATTAGGAGAAGGCAAACAATGATATCAAACTTTCTATGTGTTTGAGTATGTGTTTCTAACTTTTACTGCCAGGTTACTTGTTTAAATGTTACAGAAAGCCTATTGAGCCAAAAATTCAGCAGAACCTATAAAGGTCACTGGGGGGACAATGAAGAATAAGCACATGGGTGTTTCAAAACTTTTGTAATCGATGTTTCCTGTAATCTCATGGGTTTTCCTAATCCTAAATATGTTTCTTGCATACAAAAGGTTGTAACAACAATTCAGTTGTTTCGTTTTCTGCCAGAACTAAGTGCAAGCATGTTACTCATCTCCTTCCAACAGATCTGGACATTTGTGGATACAGATATCCACAAATGTATGGTGTAAAACAACTAAAAGTCAAAAAGGTGACTTTAACTCCAAAATAGCTGGTGTAAGCGGAACCCAAATATTGGCAAATTACATCTACTCTGTTGGCAAGAAGAAAGAGATCACACGCTTGGGTTCATGCTTCAAGTTTCGTGATTCTATTTGACATTGTTTAATTACTGGTTACCTATGTTTCCATGAAAGCAAGCAATCAGATGGTGCTTGCATTATGAATCATATCTTCCGTCTCACGTTCTTACTTATACTTCATCTGGGCCCAAACGGCTTGACCGTCCGCAAAGAGGCTGACTCTCTGAAGACCACATTTGCAAAATTAATGTTAGCCAGGCATACTTTGAGTTATTCAAACCAACTCATACAGACTAAAGGTAGACAAACATTTTTGCCCAATATTCTAAAAGATCAGTGGCAATGGTGTTTTTCTAACTTTTACTTTATAGACTTTCCACTCTCAGTTACATCACATGAAGTAAAAGTTTCAGAAAGAAGAGGAGTCACTTGTAATGTAGGCTTGCAGACATTTTAAGTTCCTGCACTACTTCTCCCAAGGGAGAGTTTGGGAAGTCGAAAAGCTATTTGCTAGTACTTTAATGAAACAAAATGTAATACAAACATTTTAGATTATGTTTTTCCAGATAATAAAGCATAATAATTTAATTCCAGACAATATTTATATGTTGAGTCAGAAAACCTGTAGAACAAACTTCTATGTTTGAATCGGTCACTGAAATAGTAAGATACCAGTTTTGTTTCTATAAATATGTCCCATTATTTCTTCTCATGACTTAAATTATACGATTCACTGTTAATCGCTGTAATTTCAGTTTCAGCTACTTCCATAATTAAAAAAAAACAAACTTTATTTCCACTGACAATTAATTTGAAATCATGGTCTACGTAGTAAGAGAGAAACATTAATAATTTGATGAAGATTTTATGAAGATGAAATTATGAATTAAAATAAAAGAACATTTAATAAAAATAAACATACAAAATGAAATAAACATTAAAAATAAACTTTTGTGGCAATGGTAGCAAAAATTACTGTATACAGCACTGTATTTTATGCCCAAGTGGCATAACCAAAAACTCAAAAACTACAGTCTGACTGCAAATTAATTTTAAGTAGACTTCAGTTATGCTTGAAGTGACCTTTAAAGAACACCCAAGTCATGTTTGTTGATACATGTTATTTAATCATCTTGTTATTCAAGTGATTACAGAGCCTATTATGATTTTTATATATGGATTGCAACAACACTGAAACATTATCATATGATCATATCACATATCAACCGATGTCTTAACTGAAACTCCTAAATATGTGATTTCATATAAATATAATTTCAAAACGTAACAAATAAATAATGCTAAGTGTGCTAATCGTACATTTACTGTCATTCTTCCCAATGATAGACACATATATATTTAAAAAAACGAATACATTTTCATGAGTTTTTAAAAGACGGTATTAAAAAATATATATATATGTATTTTAAAACTATATATATGTCTAAGTTTGTATGATTTGCTGTTCGTGAACTACTCAAATATTAAATCAATATGATCACAACATTAGAAGAATGTTTTAAATGTCATTATACTAATCATATCCTGTTGGTCAAAACAATTGATAAACTAGTAATTTAAGGTTTTCTTAAATATTAATGAAATATAGAACAAAACTTTATATAATGAATGTACTATAATGAATATAAAAAAAACTAGATAACAAAAAATCTGAAGGAATACTGATTATAATTACATGTACACAGATAATAGTTGCTACATAATTACTTTTTTTCTTGTATTAAGCTACATTTTATACATTTTATTAAAAAAAACAACAAATATTAAGATTTTGAGATAAGAAGAAAAATTCACAAACATTTTAGAATATTGAACAGTAGCTTATCTTCAGTGTCTATAAGAAGAAAGAAGGATAGGTTAGACATTAACAGCTGTACTCACTAACTCAAGTCTGCAGGAGAGCTGAATATTTAAGATCCTGTATGTTTCTATCCATTCTAAAGGCCAACCCCTGTGGGCTTTACCTGCAACATGAGAAAGCCCTGCTTAGTTAATGTGCAGAGATATCTTTAAATTCATCGTTCCGATTTGTAATATAATGTTTTATAGTTATGATTAAACCAAACTAATGAAGAAAAAAAAAAAAAAAAACTGAAAAAAATGCAACAAAACATATTTGTATATAATAGATTTGTAGTGTACAATGGCAGCTTGGTTTTGCTTTTAAAAGAATATCGTCCCTGTATTGGGAATATCGTCCTTGTATTGGGAATATCGTCCCTATAGTGGGAATATCGTCTCTATAGTGGGAATATCGTCCCTGTAGTATATACTAGGATTGTATTAGAAGTTGCATTTTTTTTGCAATATACCGTATTTCGACAAGCAGCATTTCAAAAATGAATATTTTGTAGCAGTTAATAATATACAGTTTTATCTTGATCTTAATTAATCTTTATATATTTTTTTTTTTACAGTCATAAATGTTACTCTGGTTTAAAAGAATTATCGTTCCTTAAATTTATTTTTATTCAATGCATTATTAAAAAGTTGCAATATAATTTTGGATATCAAATTGAATATTAATTTAAAGCATATGTAAATGTTGTTAGGCATCAATGTATGTCCATATATCTTTGCCATGATACATTATGTTTACATCAAGATTTCAGAAATATTAGTCAGCCCCCAAATCTTGTTTTCCTGTTTAATTCAAATATACAGAAAATTATATATATATATATATATATATATATATATATATCAAATATGATTTCTTTACTATCATACAGCGTTTCTGGACTTGCACCATGCACCTTTTTGACAGGCTCTTGTGTTTGAGTTTAATTCATAATTCTTGATGGAATTGGTTTATTTGCATATATTCCATTGTTTTCCTTGCAGAGTTCATGTGTAACATTTAGGCAGAAATACTAGAAAACTCTCCAGTTTAAAAATGATCTAAAGGTAATATAGACATCTTTTGACCACTGCTATCTAATTAGGAATAGCATTATACTATAAAATAATAAGAGATTATTACTACCACCTCATGAACCCAGATATTGTTTCTGGTGGATATCTTTGGGTTGGTTAAATTGTTAGTGCGAGAAAATACAGTTCATTAACTCTTCCTTACCTTTACTTTTCCACAAACCTTATTGTTCAGGCCAGCTTGAACAAGACTGGAAAAGAAATTCTCTCTTCCTACAGCTTTCTACATGACTATGCCTCTGAGCAGAACAAAATGTTCCCGAAATTGTAGCAGTGTATACAAAAAAAAATAAGAACTATACAAAATGACCAATTTCCTCAAAAGGAAATCAGTTTCCTAAAAAAGAAAATATTATTCAACACTATGGTATTCCATGAAGTACAGGATAAATGGGGATATTCAGATATTCTAAAGTGGATCTAATGATCACATAATTAAATTCTAAGTGAGTCAATTCCTTTTCTTTCTAAATTGAAGGTGTTTGTAATTAACTGCATAGTCCTGAGATGAGATTATTCCCTACTGCACAGGCTCCAAAAGGTCCACCATATTAGTCAGAAACTCATGTTTTTTTCAACATGGACATCACTCGTAAACACTGAAACAAGGCATTTGTCATTAGACAATAACTAGACTAGAATTAGGCTTGTCTAGTTTGCTTATATACTAAAAGTTGTAATCCCTGAAACTTTGTGCACATGGCCTGTGGTTTTTAAAAATATAATAAATAATCCATTTGTGTAAATGTATATATTGCAGGTATCTGGTTACTTAAATAGCATATTTTTAATAATTTTCCCTGCATATATCCTCTCACCTAGCACTGGCCTCGGTGGAGTACATGCTCTTTATTCATGTAAGAGATGTGACTTGCAAGACTACACAACCACTGTTTATTTTTACAGTGTCTACATTGTGATAATATATAATATAATTGTTCTTATGATAAAGATAATATAATATATAATATAATTGTTCTTATGATAAAGATATTTGAAAATGTTTTGTAAAAAATATTTTATTCTATGTGGCCAAATTCTGCATATTTAATATCTGGGTTTCTTGGGACTAAACAATCTCAATTTAGTATATGCTATTTACTAGCGTCCCCATTAAATCATTTAAGTGCAGATCTTTATATTAGCTTTATTGTTTTTTATTAGTCATTGTCTAGATTGTATCCATTAGAATGTTAAGCTAGACAGGTCATTGAATCACAAACAATGTATTTATCACCTCTTCTAAAAACAATTAAGGTAATTAAATTGAACCTAGTATCTCCAAAAATATTATTTCACTGCTTATATAAAAAGGAGATGTAGTTCTTGAAGACAGTTTTAATGAGATCAAAATATGACAGATGGCAGTAGCAGTATTTTCTTTTAATTTCCTGTTGTTGATGCATTTTGATCAGTTAGATGCTTAAGTAGCATTCTTCATAGGATCTTTAAAATTAATAAACTAATATATAGACGATTGCCACAGTAGCGTACCTAACGGGTGGGGGGCATGGGTTGGGGTGGACCGGCCGAGCAGATTAAAACTGTGCGAGGAAACTCTTTTCCTGCCCAAGTTCCTGCTTCTCTTGGGCAGGAAAAGAGAGTTTACTCACACAGTGTGCCGGCGACACAGCAGTACGCTGCAGACCCGCGTTAGGTGGCCGTCGGGCTGCATAGACAACTGTGCTGCCCCAGCGATCCTTGGCCGGCCGACAGACCAGTGATATCTGACCGCAAGAGAGATAAGGGAGAGAAGGAGAGTGAATGGGTAAATGAATCGATGAAAGTGGCAGAGTTGGCACAGACAGGTTTCTACTAGGGCAGAGTTGCCACAGGCAGAATGTTTCAGGGCCACAGGCAGGCTGCTTCAGGGGGCAGATGTGGCACAGGTATGCTGCTTCAGGGGGCAGAGGCAGGCTGCTAAAGGGGTGGAGGCACACAATTTTAAGGGCAGAATTGGCACAGGGAGGCTGTTTTGGGGGCAGAGGTGGCAGATACAGACTGTTTTAGGGGCAAGGGTGGTACAGGCACATGTCAATGTCTTGTTTAGTGTATAGTGATTCGGGTTATGCTGCAGTACCTTCAATGTTTCGCTTGGTGTATAGTGATGGGAGTTATATATATACATACATACACACAGTATATATATATATATACACACATACATAGACACTATGTGCTTTGTGAAAAATCTGTGTTTTACAAACAAAACTCATTGAACCAATGGGAGCCCTAAGAAGCTGTTTAAATCTGTTTTATGTAGTAGGAAAATGTATCTTTATATGTAACCCATTTTCCATCGTGTCTCAGCATAAATCCTCAGCTTGGTAAATAGCTTTATCTATTTTTCTCCCGAATATGAATCCCATTGGTCTTGCAATTTGGGTGGCCAGTCCTTGGAGTCAGACACTTTACAAACATCATCCTCTTTTTTAATTGGACTTCAAAGCTTTTTTGACAATTTAATTTGACTACGGAGCCATATTTATATTGATTTGTCAGATGACATCACATGCTGTTACGATGACTCAGACTGAGACATGCAGAAAAATATAAAGAGATTTGGGTTCCTCAGACCATGTAAATTATGATATCAAAGTGAGTTAAATCCAAGGGTCCCTAGAGGTGACACATGCCACCTAGTAGTTTTGCCTGTTTTTAGTCTGTGTTTTATCTTGCGCAAGCCCTTGTAAAAGTTGTGTGTTAACAGGAACTGAAGCATGAAATCACAAGCTTTAATAACTTAAGTTTGAAGTGACCCTTCAGACAGGGACTGCAAGCTTGCCAAACACATTGCCTCCTGCCACTTACTCAATTTAATATAAACTGTTCTGCACAGTGTATTCTGCTTATACAATTGTAATGTTTCAAAACTACTTGGTACGGTAATTTAGTTTGCTGAACTGATATATTAGCTTTCCATTTGGAAATAAAATTAAGATAGGGATGGCAATGGACAGAGTACCATTTTACTTTAATTTTCATTCAATTCTTTTTACTAAGAATAAACTCTCGCAAAAGTTATACTACAATCACTGCTTGTTTTTTATAATGTTAAGATACACATGTAACCAAAAGTATGTGGACACCCCTCTTAATTATTGAGTTTAGGTTTTTCAGCCACATCCATTGCTAACAGGTGTATAAAACAAAGCACATAGGCAACCATCTCGAAAGGCAAACATTGACAGTAGTACCGGCTGTACTGAAGAGTTCAGTGACCCAGGATGCCACCTTTGTCACAAGTCAGTTTGTGAACTTTCTACCCAGCTAGATCTGCTCCAGCACACTATATGTGCTACTATTGTGAACTGGAAGCTCAGCCATGAATCAACACCCCATGCGCACTCACATGAGTGAGGCCACTGAGAACTAAACCGTGTACCATGTAAAACTTACCTGTCCTCTGTAGCTATAGGACTTTCAAATTGCCTCTATAAGCAACATCAGCACAACCACTGTGTATCAGGAGCTTTGTGAAAAGGGTTTTCATCGCAGAGATCACTAGCTTCAGCTGTAGTGGTGTAAAGCACACCACTATTGGACTCTGGAGCAGTGAAAATGTGTTCCCGGGTGTGATGAATCACGCTACACTATGTGGAAGTCTGATGGCTGATCCTGCATTTGGTGGAAGCCAAGAGATCACTACCTACTGGAATGTATAGTCCCTACTGTTTGGGGCCGTTTCTCATGGTTTGGGCTAGGTCCCTTAATTCCAGTAAAGGGTAATTGCATGCTTCCAACTTTGTAGCAACAGTTTGGGGAAAGGCCCTTTGCTCTGAATAAATCAAGGTCTATAAAACCATGGTTTGACGAAGTGAAGGAACTTGAGTGCTCTGCACAGAGCCCTGGCCTCAACCACATTAAATATCTTTAGGATGAACTGGAATGCTGACTTTGAGCCAGACCTTCTCATCCAACATCAGTGCTTGACTTCAGAAATGCTGTTTTGGCTGAATGCGAACCAATTCCCACAGACACACACCAAAATCTTGTGGGAAGCCTTCTCAGAAGAGTAGAGGCTGTTACATCCTCCCTCATTTGCTGCTGTAACTTTTAATGTCAATGCCTTTGGAATGGGATGTCCAACAAGCTGAAACAGGTTTGTTGGTCAGGTGTCCACATACATTTGGTCATATAGTGTAGTTTCATATAGCATATGTCTCAACAATTTAAATGACCAAAAGATGCACAATGTTTTGGGTGAGAATGGTAAGAGGCATGGTTAGAGAGAGGCTTTACCAAGAGTTTTTATATGACCTCTGATGTCTATGTAATTAAGTAGAAGGACACTGTCTTTTATGTTATCAGTTAACTTTCCAAGTACTCCCTGCTGTTTATATTATGATTATTGTGACTTTTAAAGCTGTAGATACATCAAGAAAGAAGAAAAATGTAACCGTTGAAAGAAGAATAGTTATAACCATCAGAGAGCAAGGTGTATGGAGCTACTTGGGTTTAAATAGGGCTAAGAATAAGAAAAGGCGCAAAATATTGAGTGTGGGCGAGGCCGCAGCCGGCTACTATAGCATGTGGGACCGGGAGCAGAATATGAGGAACTGTCGAAGCAGCTGCTGTTGGATCTCTCTTACAGCGTGGGACATCGGATCGAGGACATCCCTGACGGCGGATTGTAAGAGTTGACCCACGGCACCAGGGTGCTAGCAGGTAAGTAGCATAGTCCATCATTAAGTTTGAAAAATATGTTTGAATAATATGTTAAAACATTTGTTTGTTTGTTTTTTGAAGTTTCACTTAGGATTTCTTCCATATGTAATTTTTAAAACCTTTTTAGTTAGAGGAGTACAACAGAGCAGAGTAGACATTTTAGCACCCATTGTAATGAATTACAAAAGTACCAACAACAATTTTTCCTTGTCCGTTTGTTTTTTTAGTAGCTTGGGTCATACATTGCACTATTTCACACAGATTTCTGGGACACGCAATACGTAACCCAGACACCTGTCCATGACCTGCAACAGTTTCTGTCTAGTTAATACTTTGCAGGCCCATGTCTTGATTAGTCAGTACTAAATTCTCTCGGAGGACTAGGATAATACTGATACAAAGAACTCATATCTCATACCTATAATTCACTTAATTAGAATATATTTAAGACTAGTGCTCTATAGACTGCTGTATTCCCAAAATACAGCTCCCATAACAGCACCTCATATCTTTAAATTTGCTTTTGCAAATCATTTTTAATAAATATATATTCCAGAAAACCAGAAAACGTCACTTCAGCACATTCTAATATGTATGTGTATATATACATATACATATATATACACACATATACACACACATCACCATAATGATGCAATATATAGAATAGCAATTTAAACTTTGATCAGGTATCGGGAATAAGCTCAAAGGCTGAGAAATAGTAATAAGTAGTAGGCCAGGGATACTTCCCAATGTTTCGGAAATATGCCTTTCTCACTATTCCATACAGCCTTCTGGGACACACAATATTGAACCCAGACACCTGTCCATGACCTGTAATAGTTTCTGTCTAATTAAGGCTTTGCAGGCCCTTGTCTTGCTTAGTTTGTTTGGGTGATAGATATACACAGTCTGTACTAAATTCTCTCAGTAGATTAAAATTTAAATTATGTTCCCAGACTGTTAGAATATATAAACTGTGGGCCAATTATGTTGCTGCTTGCGGTTTTCTGTCAGCTACATCTGTATATACTTAGTTTAGTAATTTAATGGTCAATGGAGGTCCATTCTGAGTTAACAGGTTTTTGCTTTAGTCACATGGAACTGATATATTGAGGGTAATCTAAAAATTTGCATTTGAGAGGCTTAAGTGTAAAAAAAAAAAGGCCTCGAGACCGTGACAACAAGCCCAATGCACCCAAATAAAGACAAGAGCTGTGCCTATGGGCATTGGCCACGGTTTTATGAACCCCGCGTGCTAGATTAACAGTATAACATTAATCTGTTAACAACCCGTCTTCTGCTAGGCATTAAGCAGTTAAAAAACAGGTTAAACCAAGAGTTGTGGCCTGGCATGTGTCATCAGCCAAGCCCATCCTCCAACGTACCAACCAATCAAAAGCGGATAATCTTCCGCTGCTGTGACTATAAAAAAGGACAGATCAACAACGAATACAACTCATACATCATAAACAGGAAGTGAGGGTGAGGTGTACCTGTCTTTAAGATCCAGACGGTAGGAGTGACCATTCCTAAACGTTTTAAACCCTTTGCATTGTTGTGCCAACCCATCCAATAGAGGAACTGCTGTTGTGCCCACACTATGGCCTAGGCGAGTCGTCATATTCTCCCTTCCCTAATAGTCCAGGGAGTCCCTTGGCTTGCTGTAAGAGCAAATCCCACTCATGCTCACAACTGACTTTATGATGCTTGTTGAAGACTATTCCATGTATCCAAGTAATACAGTATAAGAATTCTCCTATTTACAGTATAGATTTTGTGGCGCTAGAACCTACTAAATAATACCTACAACATGCAAGTGCAGAACCAGTGATCTTGTGTTGTGACTAGTATTGGCCTTCCTGATATCCAAAGAAAAGTTTACCAATAACATTAAAAAGCCAGAAAAATCAATGGGAGCCTTAATAACGATTAATGTGCAAAAAAAGGTTTATTGGGGTAAACCTAATTAGAAACTGAAATCAGCTGTTGTGATAATTAATCCAATTTACCATAGAAGATATATTAAGTTAAAAAGGCTAATAAGCCAATTGATATCTAAGGTGAAAACAAATATTCAACTAACTAAATAAATTATTCGTATTGATGAAGACAACAGAAAAACATATACAAATATAAAAAATATATTTTATTATTATAACTACTATTATTATTATTATTATTATATTATATTAGCTATCTTTTCAGTGTTGTATTCTGGCCTACACTGATAGTGCCACTGCTGACCCAGCTAGTTAAAGGGAGATTGCTGATCTCCCCAACTGACTCATTAACCCTATGGAGGACTGGATCTTTGGCACTCCCCCGGGTTAGGCATAGGGCAGCACCCAAGGTAAATATGTCCCTTTTATAATTTTTATATGATTATCTCAATTTCCATGACTTTGTCTTGCATTAACATTTTAACATAGACCCATATTTTTAAATCTGTTTTTCATTAATAAGGAAAGCACGGTAGTATTATTTTGGGGGGGGGGGGGTATTCCTTGTATGACTAGTTTCCTACTTCTTTAATATGTGTCTGGATGTTCTTTTGCTTTAGATCGTTTAGAAGTATGTGTAGGTTGCACTGAATATGCTTTTCAGTCTCCATGCAGTTATTATTCACCCACTTTCTGTCTTGGGTATAATCATTCAATAGGCAATCCAAGACATAGACTGAAATACCAGTGTTTTAATTTCAGTACAATATTAAATTTCCAACCTAACCATTAATGTTAAAAAGAACATGTATAGTAAATTTGCCCGTTTCCGCTAACTATATCAAATTATTCTCTACAACCTTCCCACATACAATCAGTCGCCAAAAGAGGATGTTTTGTACATTTACCTTGTGTGATACATAACCTATTACAGTAGTACATTGAGGGGCATTCTGACTATTCTAACATGGCCAAAGATCTTTCTCTCCCATGAGACTCTTAGAGGAGGCCACTGTACTGTAGCAGCAACCTGGGTGCTGGGCAAGTTCCGTGGATGCAATCTGAACAAGTCCTTTGTCTGTGTGTGATCTGGGTGTTGGGGTTGTTCTTGTTGGTGCAATCTGGGTGCTGGGCAAGTCTGTATATACATATTATGTAGTAGAGATCTACAAATGGGCTAAAAACTATTCAGACAAGGTTTAGGTTCATTTTTTGGCCCATTGCGTCGCAGGAAACACATTTTGTTCCCTGCCGATTCGGTTCGACCAGACTCTCTAACACTCTTATTCGCTTTCTCTTCTGCTGACCACCTTTTCACCTCCTATTTTTTATCTTCACCCTTCTCTTCTATCTTCAATTTGCTATCTTTAATCTTCTATCTTCGTCCACATCTCTGCGGATGTAACCCAACAGGAACTTCCGCCAAAATGGCGGCACTTTCAAGTGTTGTAGTTTCCTATTGAATATTCAAAGTTACTATTTTTTACTTTCAATTCCATTCGCATGAAAAAAACATAAAAGTGAGTCTTGAATATGGAATACAGTTTACAGCATAAATCAGACAATTAGCTGGTTTGCCCCACGGTTGGACAACTTTCCCTACAGGACAATGGAGCCCTGGGCCCCCTCATGTCAACTGCATAACAACCACAAGTAATACATTTTCTACATACAAAAGGTTCTTATTGTGTAAGCAATTCCTACATTTAAACAAGAACTCTGATGACATTTTTAGCGACAGTACAGCCCATGTCACCTAACGGCAAGGAATCCATGTTAAACACATTGGAGCAAAATAACCTTCATTTTATTATGAGCTTGCCAAGCAGGCCATAATAGCAACACCAGCTAATGGATTGTGAATCTGTACTGGATGGGTTAATAAAGAATTTAGAGGTTATTACAGAGTGTAAGAGCAGATATTTAATAAAGTGCGATTAAGAATATTTTATTAATCTGAGTTATATAACCAGCAAAACAAGACAACTATGTTTTTATGTTTATTATATTTAAAAAGTAGTCTGTTGCCTGAAAGGTTGATTAACGTTTCATGTAATAATTTGAATATAAAATACATAAATACATAAATTATTAATCATATCATATATGGAGGATTATTGCCTTTTATTTAGAATATATATTTCTATTTCCGCCTAATGCACGCCATCTTCTCTGGATTAACTTTCAGCCAGGTAAGAACATAATAAATACGTAAAGAGATTTACAGTGTAAATGTGTACCTCTTTCCCTTTGAATAATTATTATAATAATGTTTAAAAAGCCTTAGGTAAAATTCTTTTTTTTATAACATGCACATCTACATACAGACATACATGTACCAGGGTATTCATATATACCATCTGAATTAAGACACTGTTTCAAGCAGGACAATATAAGTGAAGTATAAGATGTACGTGGCACATTGTTAGATGATGGAGACTTTGTTCTGCATTCACCTTGGAAGACCGGCTTAGACAAGGCAGCCAAGAGATTCAAACTTCAGCTCTATATTGGAAGTAGCTGCATGCACTACACGTTTGGCTGGAATATTGTTGTTCTTGCGTCCTCTAAGTAAGCCAGAACACTTGGCTGTGTTGTTGTTTTGCTCAACTTTCAAATTTTATGAGCTGTCTCTTTAGAGAATTGTTAAGACAACATAAGGGCGACGGATGATAAGTAGGAAGATTTTGGAGTTTTATTTACCTCTTTCTGCCAAAGTTAGTGTAAACCACCAAATCTGTATAGTTTACAGATGAAAAAAAAGTTTTTGCTTTTGCTGAAGTAATCCTATTTATCATTGGACATTTGAAACTATTATCCAGAAGACGGATTGTATAATATGAATACAACCAGAAGCACTGACAAATATGACAAGGATAATACGAAGATAGATTACAGGATTCTGTATAAGCCCAGACGTTTATTTGAATACAATGGCTGTAGTACACATGAGGTTCTACAATCCAGTGGTAGGATTTTAAAAGAAATGGTTTTCTAGTCTTCCAAAGTCCAAACTCTGATGTAACGTATGCATTTTTTTAAGTTGTAGAGGAAGAAATGTTCTAGACTATTATTTGCAGTCTAACTGGGTTGTCAATTACTTTAACAGCTTCTTTCCTACCAATATTAATGCCATATTAAGCAAAAGAAACATTATTTTAAACTTAGACATGTAGATGGAAGTAATGTATGGACTATTAATATGAGGTCCAGTTTTGGAGAGACAGGTTTTTGGGGATCTGGACCTCTGATGTTTCCCGTATTTCATTTAACAATTAACTTGTGAGTAGTTGTTTGAGAATCCATTGGAGGCTTCTTCAACAAAAAAGCCATTTTAAATCCCAGGATGCAAGAATAAAGATTTATTATTATTTTTTTTTTTTTTATTTTTTTTTGTCTTGTAATATTTTTATTAACTGATTCAAATAATTTTTATTTTATTTTTTTAATCGTATTTATTTAATTTTCAATATACCATAACAAAACATAATTTACAATAACCAATACAAACAACAGAGTACAATCGTAAACGTATATACAAAACAAAACAAAACAAAAACAAAAAAAAAAAAGAAGCCGGGTAAGAGGCAAGCCCCCAATTTAGCTTTTACATATCACCTGGATCTTTTTAATCCAGTCCATACATATATCTGATTTTCTTTTATGTGCTCTGCTTATCCAACTCATACCTTTTTCCATTTGGAGCTGAAACAATAGTTGTCTTTCTAATAATACCTTATTTATAGATTTATAATCCTTCCATGATCGTGCAATTAAAATTTTTGTAGCCGCAAACACATGTATTATTAATACTTTTCTTTCCAAAGATAAGGTTGGCGGAAATATATGGAGCAGAGCGGTCTTCATATCTTTTTGTATTCTTATATTATCTATCTTTTCCAAAGATTATTATTATTTATTGTTTTACATAGCGCCATCATATTCCATAGAGCTGTACAATGGTTAGACAGGACATAACAAGTAGTATATAACAACAGATTGACTTACAGAAACAACAGAAAAGGAGGGCCCTGTTCAAACGAGTTTACAATCTAGAGGGATGAAGTGACGACTTAAAAATTCCTGGAACTATTTGGGAGCATAGTATCCATGACCCATAAAAGAAGGCAATAAGGGTAGTTCATTACTTCCTGTGGAACAGCTATAATAAAAAATGTGATCTACCTATGTTGGTTTTATCAATGGTCCATTATTCAGATATCTTTGGACATATTGGATATTTATGAATGGTCATTTCTAATGGTTATCAAGAGCAAGATTGCCTTATTTAACAGTACAATGTGTAGCTAAATTGCCAAAGTGAAATCAGAAAAATGCAAATGACAATTTAGTTACAACTCATGTAATGAATAATCCCCCGAGTTCTAGATACTTACTCAATACTAGTGTCATCAAGTTGTGACATAATTTAACAATGAGATGGGCATGTCAGAAACTCTATGTGAACTTTAGTGGCTGGGAGCAGTGACATATTCTGCTAGTCTAAGGGGCTTCTGCTCAATGGGATGGTTGCAAGAGGGATTTCTGATTACCCCCAACAGGCCAACATACATATGTTAACATATGTTAGCCAACATACCCTCCACAGATCTTTATCTGGCACTGTGCATCATCAAAAGGTGGAGCAGAGGAATATGATCTCATATTCCCTTGCTTGGCAAAAAGGGCCGCACCTGCAGACAGTTGTCAACAAGTCACTGGCTGGAAGGATATCCTGAGGATGGAGCTAAGCTCAGCATCTGTGAGTGTAGGGCTGTGGATTCTATTGGTGCTGCCACCCTATTTGCTGAAAGACATACTACCGGTATCCATATTGTCAAATAACCGTACGAGTAGCCTGCACATCAGATAATCATACAAGACATATACATAAACCCATTAGGCTCAATACACAGACATCTCACCAATGCTCTTGAGGATGTTAGAAGGGAAATGGTTAAGATATTTATAAATGCTTAGTTTAAGACATCACATTATACAATAATACAAATGCAAAAGAACAAAAACATTCCCTTAGGTTTTTCTCTGCATATGCCAAGAGACATAATAAAAGTAACAAAAAAAATATTTTTCTTAAAAGACTTGGATCTTATGTATCACGAGCCTGGTCCTCTTCATACATGGGACAGAACATGTCCTGATGCCAGCTGGGGCTGCTGGACGACAGGAGCAACCGGCTTAGGTGGGGGGTGGTGGTATGATAAAAATGGAGATGCTTGTGGGCATATAGACTTGATGTGTGCATGTGAACATGTCTGATGGTGACCACCTGGAGCCTATTCTTACTTCATCTATTATCTACCTACAGTATCCATTCAAACATTGTGGCAAAGTTGTGTTTGTTAGGATTAAATTTAATAATAATAGGCATTAATTGTGTTGTTTCAGTTAGATCAGTTAATATGTGTCATGCAAGGATATGAGCTACTTTGTTCCAGTAAATGATTTATTATCAAATAGGTTAGCTGGATGTATCCCAATGTCTAATCTTCATGTAATAGTGTGATGTGGGAGGTGGTTGGAGCAATAATAGTGTAACGTTTGTTAAGGAAGTATACAAGGCGCGTATTGTGTTTATTTGCCCCAACAGGAGTAAAAGGAAAAATGTAATGGTTTCCATTGTTTACAGAAGTGTGTACCTGTGTGTACCAGTCCAATCTAAACTGAACATTGTCCAATGTACAATGTTTAGTTGAGACCTAGGCTGTGTTGGCCTGAAAAATACAGCCGTTAATGTATCATCATAATGAGTTGCTAAAATGTTGCATGTAAATGTTCTTAGGAAAAGAAATCCCATGTATATATGTGCAGTTATAGTACTGTCCTTAACTTTTGAACACACAAGGCTACCTAAACCACTACCTGGAGTTTGCATAGTACATCAAATCAATTAGGCCTAGGGCACAAGTTCTGCTGAGGGGTGGCCCTACCTGGTGATCAGGCTTCCTAGTGCACATCTGCTCGATAGGCTGTACAATAGGAAGATCTCTGATGTCTCCAATTGACCTATTTACACTGGTGGTTGCACCCAGCACCACTCATCCTTCAAAGGCAGAGCATCGGAATATGATGTGTTCACTCAGTAACAAGGACATTGGTCCTGGTGGCAGCTGGGGATGTTGGATAGGACTAGAGCAGCTTCCATCTATAATACACCACTGGTTTACGGCAAATCCTAGGACTTTACAGATGATCTCTAAAATGCCTTGTGAAAATACCTGAGCATATTTGCATCAAAGATCTTCTTGTGTGACCTAGATATGACCTAGTAATTGCAGTAATTAGATTTTCTAGAATATAGAATTAATACGAAAACATTAGTATGAAAACATTTAAGGCACAAATGTCTACTTTTGTCTACATCAACCATGCTAAATACAATAAAGTAACTTACTCAATGATTTGGAGTTATAATGATTCAAGAGTAATCTTGTTAAAAAGAGGATGCTGTTATGCTTAATAAAAGGAACAAATAAACATTACCAGTATTTGCTAATCATGTTTCTGAGAAATACAGTATACATTTTAATGGGACCAGGGAGACTGATTATAAAAGAGATGCAATTGCAAAACAAGAAGATGCCGAATGACCTTACATTTATTTTAATGAAAAACAAAACTTTTTTTTTTTAATAAATCAGGGGAATTCACATTGTTCACTACATATAGGTAGACTGCCATAAAGGATGATTTTAACCCCTTAATGACAAAGCCTGTACATGTATGCATTGTTTTCAAAATGCATTGTTTTCAATGGGTTTAGGGACCGCCCATTGTCCTTAAGGGGTTAATTAAAAAAAAATGACCCTGTCAAGTGCCCGGGGTTCTCAGATGTGGAGTCATGGATCGGCTCCATATATCCTATACGGTGTATTTTTTATTATTATAGTAAACCCACCTCCCATACAAGGAACTGAGTGAGTGGGCATAAGTACATAAGTACATACTAAGCCCCTTCACATTAAATAAAGAGTGAGCAAGTCGGACACCAGCTTCTCTTTGCTCAATCGTGGAACCTGGGACACCTGTTCATGCATTCATTTAAAAGTTGTGAGCGCTCACATCAATTCATAGACGACTCAAATAATATAACAAACACGATAGATGCTTTGAGGGCTGTAGGATATAAATAAATACAACTGATAATTCAATTTTTTAGAATAGACCTTGTGATCTAAATACACTGTAAAGCACATATAAAACAATGAAAAGGATTACCAAAAAACTTAGATTTAATGACATATATTATTTATGTAAAAAAATGTGTCCAGTCTTTTGCTTCATTATTGACCTTATCATTTTTTTTCTTTTGTTTGATATGTTTTTTTTTTCACTTTAATACATTCATTTGTATTCATTTTTCATAATATGTAATACCAAGGTGTTATTTTTTTTTATTACATCACAACATAATCTGCTGACACGATATAAATAAATGTAATGCCATTATTTGTTGGTTATTTATGTCAGTCAGTTATGAGAGCGTATTATTATTATCACATAGTTAATCAGAAGACTACCCCAAATATTGATCCTTGTTAAAAATTCAGCAGCATATATAAATAAGGAGGTAAATAGACAATTAGTGTATTATGGTAGACAGAACTTTGGAAATTCCCATGGTCAACAAAAGCATTATGAACATTACGCCTGACCTCATGAAAAGGTTTCCCCACACCACATCACAAGAGTTGTTAGATTTAGGCAATGAGTTGCAAGCACATTTACGCTTTAAATATTTATATGAAAATACCACACAACATCCAAACTATTATAATTGTTTAGACTAGCAAATATATGATGTTTAACAATTTAAATTGCAACCAAGCATTCTTGATTTTGCACTTATCCATACTTTGATAATTACATTTGGAATTCGAGCATCTAAAAATTTCTCTGAAACTCGACAATACCTGGTAGCGTGCAGTATATAAGAAATTCCAATATAATGATCCTATCTTCAGTCTGTATTGGAGTTCATGTCTGTGCATGTCAGAAACGGAAGGGAAATTTGCCCTCTCTAATTAGACTACAAATAACAAGCTGGGATGGAGTCGACCTTTAGCGTCCCACAGGCCTCCACAAAAGTCAGAAGGTATCAAAAATTTTAAAATCAAAACATAAGAAAGTGGTTATGACAAATTAATAAATGCAGGAAACTCTGGCAAACCCTTTAGAAAACAAATACAAAAATACAACAAACTATAAAGGATGTGCATATATACATAATATAACGACCTCATAAAATATATAAATGAGTAATTAAATGGAGTTTTTGGCCTTTATCGCATTTCCAGGTGACAATATTTTTAAATTATCCACAATAGAAAGACAGAGGTAGTTACAGGGGAGGCAGATGTAGAGCCTGGCCTTGGGAGGGGCACTCCCAGTAACACACATAAACTCAATCACTCACACTAACACACATGCAGTCACACCAATACATACACACATACTAATTTATTCAGATACTCCCACTAACACACAGTAACACACAGCCCCAGACGCTTACACATCCAAAAACTAACCTACCCCAGATATTCCCACTAAGACAACCAGACGTTCACACCAAAGACAACCCAAACACAAAACATACGAGTACCTACCCAGAAACACGCTAACATGTCCAGACACACACACAAACCTAGACACACACTAACATACTCAGACACAGAAAAATATACCCAATCACACATGCCAACATGCACAGACACTCACTAACATACCAAATCACACATACTAACATACCCAGACACACATGCTATTATACCCACTCACACACACACACTAACTTGCCCATACAAACACAGTTATAGTGTTCATAAAGGAACTCTTCTGAGACAAATTCCAGTAAAAAGAAAATCATTACATTTTTATGTACTTTGCCCTTTTTGTAAATATATATGTGTGTGCATTTGATTGCAGACATGCAAAATGTATTCATCACTGCGAGACCACAAATCAACCACACATTTTATTACTTTAACTTCATGCATTCTAAAGAGACCTTCATCGCCATCTAGTGGAAAATTCTAAGAAGTGTTTTCCAGATGTTCCGCACAATAGACTTAGTACTGTATGATTTGGAAGTTGTATCTGGCATTGAAGACAAAAACATTCCGTAAAATGATGATTTGCAATAATATAGAAATATCTGGGACATTTCCTTACAGTTCTTTTAATCATTTAAAGCACATATTATTTACTAAGGGATGTGTTTAAAAAGGCATTTTATTTTAATTATAGCACACCAGCAGATACCATTAAAGTTAATAACTTCAAAATAGACAATAATGTAATGCGCGTATTGGTACGAACAGTGAGAAGACCCTGCCCTTACAAGCTTACATGATTACAGCTTCATAATTTGCTTAAAGAAATCAACTTTTTCAAACTTGTTGAAAAATATAGTTGATGCAAACGTACAAGGTGTTGTGTACACAAACTGATTCTAGTTCTTTGTCTTAAAAGGATCACCATGGCAACCAATAAGATATTACCACTGTTGTGATTAAAAAAGCTTTTTCCATTATTTATTTATTTTTTTTAACTACTTTAAATACTTTGTACCAGAATCTAACATCGCTCTTAGGAACTCTCAACATATGACCCAAATCCGTACTGACATCATCTAGTTCACAGTCATCTTATGCAAGTTGTAAATTATGATAGCGTGCTATTAAAGGGGCAAAATTAGTGCCCCCAACAGCCCTACTAAAGAAGAATACATATTAAAGTACCGTATTTATCGGCGTATAACACGCACTTTTTTAGCTAAAATTTGAAGCTGAAATCCTACCTGCGTGTTATACGCCGATAAATCCTGTTATACGCTGCCTCAGCCGCCGGCGCCGCCCGCCGTCTGCCTCTGCCGCCTGCCTCAGCGCTTCAACTCTTGTGTTGGAAGCGTGAGGCGTTTGTCTCGGGTGCCGGCGCTCAGCAGTGAAGC
>VKOC01001690.1:0-97271 GCA_009364415.1 Spea multiplicata
TGCATAACTGGGGGGGCAGGTTAACAAATAATAAATAAAAACAAATATTTTTGTCAATCATAGCTTTTATTAAATATGAAAAAATAGTTTACATTAATTAATATTTACTAGTAAAACTTTTTTCCTATAGGGTAGTCATATAGTCATGCTTTTCCTTTTTTTCCTAAATTAATATTTATATTTTGGGGGGTCATCTTATAATCAAGAAATATGGTAGATACGAAGACTGAAATCACACTCAGTTGTAATACTCTCAATCATACACACCCACCCCACTTAATAACAACATGCTATCAATTAAAGCCTTTACCTCTACCTCATAACAATGAGATTTAACAGTATGAACATTTCATCTATAATTGTACTTGATTAAGAGAATAACCATTCAGCTTGTGCATTCCCCCTCCTACTCTTCATGAATGAAGAGAGGAACAATCATCAAAAGTAACAAGCAGCTGTTATAAACAGTACTTGAAACCCACTTCATGCTCAGGAGAATACACTGCAACTCTTCCTCATGGTTACTGAGTTTGACCACTTTCGAGCACATTTCTCCAGTTAAGAACTATAGAAATGATCCCTGAAAGTATAGTCTTAAAGAGTTCATTCAAGAACAAAAGTGCCAGATATAAGCAACCCTCTTTAACATTACTGTGCCAAACTAAAACTTATGCTAAAACACACTATTACAATGCAGAGTAATTTTCAAAATGGTCTGCAACACAAAGAAATGTTTGTAACGTTTGTATTATGTTTGTTAACAAAGAGTTTGTCCGGATTATTAGTCTGTTTATATTTGCATGGGTAACACCCCTAACCAATCAGACGCAAGGATACACCCTCACTTGAAAAAACTTGTGGTGTCGATTTTCTTTCGCAACAGGGTGGGTCCGACCTAGACCAAATGACACTACAGGAACAAAATACTCTTTGGTATTAGTCTGCTTTTTTGATTTAGATAGCATTATGTCCATACGCTGTTGTTTTTTGTATTTAAATGTTTATTAAGACGGAAAAAAAAGGTAAACAGGTTGGTGCCTGTTTTTGATATATATACTGTGCTATAGGTATTCATAAAATCAGAAAGGTGATAAGCAGTACTGCGCCGCAGCGCAGGGCAATACATACAGTACAACTTCAGTTAACGGAAAGCTCAACAATACAGTAGAAGCAGCGTACAATTACAATTCCAGATTCGGCACACATAGTTAGCACATTAGTGGAAACAGCATGGAGGAAATGGGGAAGTCAGGTGACACGGGTGGGTGAGGGGAAGAGTGGAAGGGGTTGCCGAAGATTAGGCTAGTCCTCAGGCTCTATACTGTCCATAAGAGAGTAGTCTCTCAGCAGGCTGTGGATAAGCCTGCGGCAGTCACGGACTGTGACCTGCTCCCTTCTCAACATCCCGGGCTTCCAATTACCTCGGTCTTAAGACCACAGGACTAAGTTTTCCCCTCATCCACCCAGGGTACTGACTTGATCACCACAGGTCTGGCTTAATTCCCTCCAGTTGGTGCTCCCTTACAGATTTGCCCACATCCTGGTAGAACCAGGATATAATCCAATTGTAAGGGATGGAGCTGTCTCACTTTTTCCACTTAAGCTGCTTCCACAGGGGCAGTAGGAAGAAGCGAGACATGGAGTTTCCAGCAGAGTCCTGCGCACGCAGTTGCACACAAAGAAAGTCCTCAGCATGGTGGGGATGTCAGGTACTCCTTTGCCTCCCTTGCAATGTTCCTTGTACATCACTGCACACTTTACTCTGTCTATTACTCGGTCTGCGCAGACTGGAAATTTGGTTAGTGAGGACAGAGAGAAAGCCGACATCTTAAATGCTTTTTTTTCTTCTGTTTATATCAAGGAAGAACCAATGACGGAGCCCCTGCTGGCTAATTTTAAGGAACCAATGGGATTGGCTGACACAAGAAAAAGTGCCCAAGCAATTAAATACTGTTAAGGTCCCTGGACCGGATGGTATACACCCAAGGGTACTGAAGGAGCTACGCCTAATTCTGGCCCAACCATTATTAATAATCTTTAGGGATTCTTTCAGCTCAGGCATAGTTCCATTAGATTGGCGCAAGGCAGATGTTGTGCCCATATATAAAAAGGGATCCAAATCTCAACCGGGCAATTACAGGCCAGTAAGCTTAACATTGGTAGTGGGGAAATTATTTGAAGGGTTGCTAAAGGTATACATTCAAGATCATACCTTGATCCATAATCCAATTAGTAGAAATCAAAAATATAGACCTGGGGGTGGCTGTAGATGTGAGTTATCTGGACTTTGCTAAGGCATTTGATAGGGTTCCGCATAAAAGGCTACTCTATAAATTAACAGAAATAGGCTTGGGGCAAATGTCTGTATGTGGATCAGAAATTGGCTAAAAGATAGAATGCAGAGGGTTGTCAATGGATGTTTCTCAGCCTGTACGCAGGTATTAAGTGGAGTGCCTCAGGGGTCTGTCCTCGGTCCTCTTCTCTTTATTTATAAATTATCTCCCAAGCTGCATTGAGAGCCTTTTTTTTTTTTGAAGCCGAGGTGTGGTGCTTCTCGTTGGGTGTACTCCGTGAATCCTGTGAGAGATCGCAGCGAAGCGCAGATCTGTCAATAAACTATTGCTCGGCAACATATACACTAGAAAAACGGCATCTCAGAGGGGATATGATAACATTATATAAATATATGCAGGGCCAATATAAAGAGCTCTTCAGTTACCTGTTCATTAACAGAAATATACAAAGAACAAGAGGTCACCCTCTGAGACTGGAAGAGCGCAGGTTTCATAGACGACAAAGGAAGGGATTCTTTACAGTGAGGACAATAAAGGTATGGAATTCACTTCCAAGGGAGGTGGTGTTATCCAATACATTAGATACCTTTAAAAGGGGACTCTATATTTTCTTAGAAAGCAATGCCATACAGGGATATAAATAGAATAACATTAATATTTTAGAGCTTCTTGATCCAAGGAGGAATCTGATTGCCTCTTGGAGTCAAGAAGGAATTTTTTTCCCCTGACGGCAGAATTCGAAGTAGGATTTTTTTGCCTTCTTTTGGATCAAGAATAGGAAGGTTAGGTAGAAGGGTTAACTTGATGGACTTAGGTCTTTCTTCAACCTTATGAACTATGTAACTATGTATCCATGTAGAGCGAGCACTTTATTTCTTGCCTCTGCCCATTGTGCTGATCCCTCTTATCTCTGCTCTTATCTTAGCTCTCTCTACCTAATGTATCGGTTTGTCTTAGCCTGTCAATTCTTGTCTTGCCATACCCCTTGAATGTATGTCTTGTATTAAGCGCTGCGTAAACTGTTGGCGCTATATACATAAAAGATAATAATAATAACCTCCATCTGATGCATTCAGCGAAGAGCTCTATACAACAGACAAAAAGAGGTGAAAGGGAGCAGCCTTGTCTGACGTCAGACAGAACTGGGAAGGGGTCAGTCTTCCAACCGTTCACCAGCACCGAGCTGCAAATATCAAGGTACATCAGGCTACCGTATGAAAAGAACATCTCCCCCAGTCCAAACCTCCACAGCACCTGTCCCATAGAACCATTATACAGCTGATCGAATGCCTTCTCTTGGTCTAGGGTGACCAGAGCAGATGAGGACCAGGCTGTCTACCCTCAGATGCCACAGATCTTATAGCTGCGTTCTGAACACATACGAGATGCCAAACATGTAAATAAATGAATAGCTTCATCTCCACTTGCGTAAACTTAAACAGTATCAACATTGCATCTATAATTGTACTTCATTAAGAGAATAACCATTCAGCTTGTGCATTCCCCCTCCTACTCTTCATGAATGAAGAAAGGAACAATCATCAAAGGTAACAAGCAGCTGTTATAAACAGTACTTGAAACCCACTTCATGCTCAGGAGAATACACTGCAGCTCTTCCTCATGGTTACTGAGTTTGACCACTTTCGAGCACATTTCTCCAGTTAAGAACTATAGAAATGATCCCTGAAAGTATAGTCTTAAAGAGTTCACTCAAGAACAAAAGTGTCAGATATAAGCAACCCTCTTTAACATTACTGTGCCAAACTAAAACTTATGCTAAAACACACTATTACAATGCAGAGTGATTTTCAAAATGGTCTGCAACACAAAGAAATGTTTGTAACGTTTGTATTATGTTTGTTAACAAAGAATTTGCCCAGATTATTATTCTGTTCATATTTGCATGGGTGACACCCCTAGCCAATCAGACGCAAGGATACACCCACACTGGAAAAAACTTGTGGTGTCAATTTCCTTCACAGTATTGGAACAGAGTTGGTTCTAGACCAAAAGACATTGCTAGCCTGACTGACTTAAGTTGTATGTTAGAAATGCATTTCACATACAAGGCATTCTGCAATGCAGCATAGAGCACAAATGTGAACAGCTTCTTCATCTATATACAGACATATTTGCACAATCAAAATCTTTCACATCATACTCAGTATTCTACTGTGTTGCAGAATAGCACCAACAATCATTTACACACTAGTCTGTAACATATTATAAAGAAGCAACAGTCAAGAAAGCAGTAAAACAAAAAAGGAAACAGTTCCAGGAGTGCAAAAACGATGTAGTAATATGGCAGGAGTGACAACTGAGTATCAACCTGCAACTGTCTCACAGAATTTGATGAAATTTTATTCAAGTACTGAACATACATTACATAGAAAGCTTAACCAAATATATACAATAATAGCATGTGTGTACTCTCGATACAATTGCATACCTGAAAAAGTCAGTTACAACAAGTGCAAAAAAGCTACCAAAATCACATCATACAGTTTAAAAACATTTAACAGTCCCAGGGGCACAGATATAGAGGCATTGTGGCTGGAATAACACCTGAGAATGGAAATGAGGGTGGAGAAAAGGGGTTACAACAGAAATGCCAAGTGTTCAAGGGATGGGGATGGGGAGGGTAAGGACTGGGGATTAATCCTCCTTGGGACTGTCGATGTCGGTGTAGTCTCTTAGCAAGCTGATACTCAGCCTGCAACAGTCTCGGACAGTGATCTGTTCCCTACCCAGGATCAGGTGATTCCAACAAACCACAAAGCATCTTTAATGCACCACGCTTCTATGGCACCCTCTTTGTGAGTTCCTAGAATAAATCCATACAAAACAGAGTGGTAGGAGTGGAACTTCCTCTCCACAGAGTATTTGAGTTCAATTTCCAAGGATCCCAACCAAGCCTGTGCAAAAGAAAAAATGAAGTCTCCTCCACTACGATGCACTGTGGGCAGTGTCTGTAGCTGCACAGCTCCCTAGCATTCATGAATGTCCTTAAGGGGAGGCATCCCTGGGTGGCTGTCCATGTGATGTCCTTGTTTCTTTTGGTCAACCTGCTTGATGCCACGTTAGTCCAATCTCTACTGTGCCATCAAAAACCCTGGAATCAGCACCATGATGTCCTTGGCTCTGATGAGTTTATAGATTACTCTAGGTGACCACAAGGTTTGTTTCGCTCTCTCTAGTTGCTTTTCCCTCAAAAACCTTATAACATCCAGATAAAACTAGGGTATGTTTCAGTTGTGAGGGATGGAGATGTCCCATTTCAGACTCCTCCAGAGGGGGAGCAGGACATAGAGTTCCCCACAAACCCACTGACATTATTTCTCACTGTCTTACACACAGTTGCAAACCAAAGAGACCATTAGGAGAAGCTATTTGACCTTATTGAGTCTTACCTTCCCAGTACTTCAAGGCCTCACCATCTCAGCCAAACCAGACCCCAATGCCCGAAGCAATGGTGAAGAGCAGCAGGTTGGAAGACAGGTCACGTCATAAAGGTAGAGAGAGAGTTTTATCTTTATTTTTTCTCCTGGAGGTCTAGAGGAGGAAGTCAAGATTCAGGCTGTTCTGGTCAGTCTTTTGATTGTTTGTCCCATGAGCATGGGTTGGGTCCTGCAAAGGTTTGGCTTAGGTGAGATGTCCTGCTCATAAACTGACCTTATGTATCAAGACATTTACAGCCTGGTGTTGACCAACAGCTGGAAAACAGACCCATTTTCAGTTTGTTCTACTGCACCCTGGGGTCCATTTCAGATGGGATGCATTGCATGTTAATCCATGCATATCTATTGCCCGGTGACTGTTCTAGGCTCACTATCTCTACCTGCTGGAGGGGGTGTATAACATATGCACATGCCATCTGTTTGGTCGCACAACATGCAACATCTAAAATACCTCTTTTCAACCAACTCCACTACAATTAACTCCCAACAAGAAGCACTTATAGAAATATGTCCTGTCCTTATGAGGTTGTCATCGCTTAGACACCACAATGGATCACCTGACACATTCTTCAATCTCTGAAATGATAGCCAAGGATACCAGACTATGCTGTTTCTAACTCCATGTTGTTTGGCCCCTACGCTCCTGCACCACTTATATCTCTCCATTTTTCATACAATGTTGTAGGTTTGTAAACAAATGGATGAGGAAGTATTTGATGAGTAGATGAAAGGTACCGGTAGCAGGATCTCTCTCCCTTTAAGTAAAGCCTACCAAATGTACAAGGTTTGGATTTAGTTGACTATTATGAGCCCTGGTTAATTTCGACCTGTTGCAATAGGGGGCAGTAAAACGCAGATCTTGATTTAGGGAACTACAACTCCCATAACTCTTTGCCAACCCAATCCGGAAGTGGCTCCTGGAAGTTTATGAGCATTGGAGTTTAATTTTGCAGTAATTTTCACCTGAGGTTTTAAAACATCATCAGCACTGGTGATTCATTTGGCAAAATACTACAAAAATGAAGAGTACAATCCGGGTTATAACAGGCACTGCCCCCCTTCATGCTGACTCCAAGTGTTCGCAAAACGTTATTGTCGTATAAAGACTACAGAACGTTCTGCTAAAAAGGAATTATACGCACCCCTGCTCACTGTTTTTTCCAGTGCAAACCCCTACATTATGCGCCTACTTACTACGGCCTTTTCTGTGACAGGTCTATTTTGGTTAAACGTTGTTTGGTATACCAAGGGGCGTGTTCCTTTGAGTTCAAAGCATTTGAGACACAAAACGACATCCCTTTCCCGTCTCCTTTACGGCAACTCGGAAATAAAGCGCCAAAACTCAACAAATGTCAAATGTGGGTGTTTGCTCTAATGCTTAGCGCAATATGCACGCCTCGTTCTTTGAGCGCATGCGTCTGACTTCATCACGTTGATTTTGCGTCCTGACCCCTGAGCTTTCGCTTGCTTACGCGCGTACCCGAGCTTCTTTAACACAGAGCGCGCTCACGCCGGGCAACAGTGGTGAGTGTGGGAGGGAAGGGGCTAACATTGCTTGTTATACCTATGAGGGGAGCATGAGGTAGCCTCATTATGCTATAATGTTCGCGGTGTGCTTGTCTGTAGTAATATTTCTCCGGGGGGGGTTTATTATCCGATGCTGTATTCGATGTCTTCGTTTCTATAATCAGTGATATACCCAACTGTGTGATTCTGTCCCCTTTGGCGCACCTACAGTTTTTGCACTTGTTTTTCATAATGCTGCAGTTATATACTTTGTTGGTGCTCCTCTGCTTACATTCTTGTTCTTATATGTCTTAATACTTATTGGAAGCCTGTTTTGCTGATACCCCTCTTGTAAAATAATGGTGCCCCCTTCAGGATTTTCTTATTCTTGCCATAACCTCTTCTAGGTCTAAATCCTGACACATCCTCTCTGCTGGTGGGGTGTGTGTGTGTGTGTGTATATATATATATATATATATATATATATATATATATATATATACACACCCTTATTCAACCGTTTTTCATAACCAAAAATCTATTTATATTTTAATATTTATATTAATTTAGTATCGTTATAACATTGAACTGAGGGAGAAAGCATGTAGTAACAGTAGCAATTTGCTTCTTCGCTCCAGCCGCCATATGCATCTTAATGTATACGATAGATAAGTGGCCTTTAAATTACCATTGCCTCCCAAATTGTACGGAAGGATTCAGCGGAATTCCCTTATACATTTGCTTCCTTCCCCACCCCACCTTCTTGGCTTGCCGGGGCGTATTTTGCAGCATACTCATGATGAGACAGCTATGGTGCTGAGTTGAAAGAGTTCCAGGGGGTCTAATGAGACCCCCACCCCCTTGTTCATGCACGGAAAGCACTCCCGCTTGATTGAGATTACTTAAGTACCGAATGTACGTTACATGCAAGGCGTGTAGAAACATTAGCAAGTACATACAGTGATAGCATGTGCGTGCTGTCAATAACAAGACGACACACACAAAACAGGCAGTCATGCAACAAACCAACGCTACAGTAATCGCATCGTAAGTTAAAAACACACACACAAATGAAGTAAAAGGGGCGCAGAAATGGTGGCCTTGCGGCCATCTGCAGTCCAAAGGAATATGGCAAAAGTGTAAGAGCTGAAGGGGGCAGGAAAGTTATTTGGAACGGGTTGCTTTTTGCCAGTGAGTGTCTGCTTTAGGCAGCTGTGGCTGGCATGAAAAAGTAAGGAGGGACAATGTGCTGTGGTTCTTTCTTAAGAAACGCAATGTTATTTTTTCGGGTTAAGGAATGCACATTTAAGTACTTACGAAGTACCCGAGTATACGTTTTTCATTCACAGCCCAATGATGTATTGATTTACTTCAGGTTCTGTCATTTTAATTTCTATCATTGTAATTTTTTGCTTATGTCATTCTTTCTCCTAATGAACTATACAGCATGTGAATCTGTCTTCCATGTCAAGCTGTGACCGGGAGAGTAATTGACTCAGACATGGCGGGAGGACGCCGGGGGCCAAACCGGACGTCCTACTGCCGGACTAACTTTTGTGAGCCAGGGTCTTCAGGGGGTCCTGCCCATGGAGGAAATTCTGCTGTCGGTGGAGTGAGATCCAGAGCCAGGTACAGTATAAGTGGTGATGCTTCTAGCAAGCTCAAGCCTATGCTAAATGCTTATTATATGGTAATAATATTTACATTTAAATATAAATAGCTTCTCCTGGTTTCATCACTCAGCTTCGTACTAAAATATTATTTGAATGGCTAGATAATAATGCTGCACGGTACAGCCATGTTCCTTTCCTTGGTGATAATATATAATATCAATTTTGAAGTAAACACGATTGGGCATAAAGAATGCCACACTGGGAGAGGTGTCAGGTTGCCCAATCGTACATCGGGAACATTAATATCATTGTGTAATCCAAGTAAGGCCTGCTAAGATTGCTGTAGTTAGGGACGCATTAATTGCTATAGCAATATGATAATTTCAGATGTTTTCCCTTCAGATGGGCACAGAGCACCGGTTAGCTTAAGCCTGGCCATGGAGACAAGTTTGCATGTTAGATGATGTGTATGCAGTTGTATACAAAAGATTCATATATCTATTAGAAAGATATATTTGAAGAGATTTTTTTTTAAAATGTGCTATTTAATATCTACCGTACATTTTAATTTTCCTCTTCTCCTGTCATGATATCTCAAGTACACGTCACAATGTATCCTCTCCTGCGCAGGAGTAGCTCCAGCACTGGTATGTCCAGTCCTCCTCTGGCGGCTCAGACTGTGGTGCCACTGCGACATTGCAAGATACCTGAGCTTCCTGCCGACCGTCACCTCCTTTTTGAGCTGCAGCTTTTTTTCTGTCACCTTATCGCCTTGTTCGTGCACTACATAAACATCTACAAGACTGTCTGGTGGTATCCATCTACCCACCCTCCATCACACACTTCTCTGGTGAGCATTGGTCACTCGGCACAGTGGAAGGCTAACAACTGGATCCTGTAATTATGCCCATGTTCAGTATGGCAAGAGACATCAGGCATGTGTTTGATTAGTTCAAGATGTGGACACTGCTTAGTCAGTCAGGCATTTACAATATATTGTGTTTGTTGTGCAAATGGCTTTGTAGTGTTTATCTTCTTCTCTGTTGCCAAATAAGTAGGGGTGTTCTTGCCTTCCACGTCATTTAACATATTTTGTATAGCAGCTTCTTTGTTCCTTAGCGTGCTACATCAGGATTCTGTTCTTGATTGGTGTTTTATAATGGATATCATTTTTTTAACTCCTGCAGAATTTCCACCTAATTGATTTTAATGTGCTGACCCTTACAACCATTGTGCTAGCGAGGAGATTGATTGGAGCAATTGTAAGGGAGGTGAGTATGTAATTATGCAATGTGGTCATATGTGTATTTAGTGGTTTTATTTTATTTATCAGTTGACCTCTTTCTTTCGTTTATGTAGGCCTCTCAAGGAGGAAAGTCTTCCCTACCGCACTCTCTGCTGCTAGTAGCTACACGGTTCGCAGTGCTTACCGGAACAGGCTGGAGTCTGTGTCGCTCCATTATTCTTCTTTTCAGGACACACTCCTTCCTCAATTTGCTTTTCCTGTGCTACCCGTGAGTGAGTGAGAGCACAGGCAGACCGACATCACGTATTCTGTCAGAAACTTGTGACCACTTACAAGTACTAAACAAATGAGTTTAGACATTGTAAATCAAAATATCAAATAACCTTATATAAGGTTATAATTAGTTATATAAGTGTAATAAGGGACAGATTTGAAATCAATACAACCCAGTGTGTCTGTAATTTAAAGCAATAGTGTTTTTGTCTTGTTTTTAGTTTTTTAGTCCTTTAGACATAGACGTGCTCTCTCACTGTTGCTGAGCTCCAACTCCCATGATTTTCAGTCTGACCCTCCAAAAGCTAATTGAAAACCATGGGACGCCATGTAAAGCAAAAAAGGTTATCGGGGCTAAGAATCGGTGCAATAGTCACATACTGTTTGTTGGACTTCAGGATAGCTTTAAGCATATCTCATGCATGTTTAAATTCCCTCACATTATTAGCCTCTACCACCCCTGATAGGAGGCCATTTCATTTATCGACCACTCTATCGCTAAAATTAAACTTCTTCACATTACATCTAAACTTCTGACCCTCTAGTTTTAGATTATGAACTCTTGTTCTAACATTTCCCCCTTTATAAACTTTTTGTTAAATTCCTTTAGTATTTTTGTTCTTTCTTATGGAAAATAACTCTGTTAGGATTGGTTGGTGACTTCTGTAACTCCTTCTTCTGTCCCTCAGGTTTGGTATGTACATTCCTTTCCTGCAGCTAGGCTATGATTTTCGGCGCTCAAATCTTTTTTCCCCTGTGCCTGGTTCCCGTGTTAGCGGAGAAGTGGAGCGGGGAGGACGAGATTACTTTACAATTCTGCAGCACATGTGGAGGTTACACATGCCGAACACAGACCCACTCCCCACACACGCGTGCTGCCTTTCTCCTGATCTGATCCGCAGCGAGGTACACTACCTGAAGCTGGACTTCAACTGGCGTGTACGGGAAGTGCTGCTCAGCTCCATGCTGTCTGCCTACTATGTGGCGTTTGTGCCTGTCTGGTTTGTAAAGGTAATCATTAATATGATTTTATAAGCATTCCACTGTCACTGTGGCTGAGAAACATGCATGAACATTGGCTGGGACTAAGCAATAACTAGCTGTGATAGCGAAAGTACTGTTAAGGGTGTTTTGTATAGGATCTATGGTTGTGGAAGAGGCTGTCTGTTTTCTGCAAGAGTTGAGCACTAATAAATTATTTTCTTTTCCAAGTGAATAACTGGATGTGTAAAATTGTCTGTTTATATGGCACTAACAAAAATAAGGTGTGGAGAGCCCTGTTTAATAGAGCTTAAATTCTGAAGAGGATTTTGTATGAAATGATATCTGCATGCCTTACCTGCACTGTGATATGGTTCTCTTTTGGAGATATGCCTAATGTATTGGCCTGTATCTTAAAATTTTTGTTCTGTAGGTTGCTATCTTTGTACCCCCACTAATCCTTTCTATGATTTAGCTATAAATCTGACCTCTTCTTTGTACCTCTCATGTATCATGACCAGAGCACACAATATTATGATAAGCGGTGGTCCTGTGAACTGTTTCTGCAAGTATCCCTGAGCACATCAGTCATTCTTACCCAGCACCTCCTGCCTGCACGGTATTGTGATCTGTTACACAAGGCCGCAGCTCACTTAGGCTGCTGGCAGAAGGTGGACCCAGCCCTCTGCTCCAATGTGCTGCAGCACTCGTAAGTTCATTTACACATTCTGTACAAATACAAAATGTAGAGGTGTGCTCTTCATATGACTTGATACCTTAGTAATCCAAACCTTTTTAATATTTACTTGATTGAAAACATCCATGCAGATGCCCTCATGTGGGGGCAGTCAAACTCCTATAACCTTACAAGCTTTGAGTCATTTAATGGCTGTTTGTCTGACAGGTGGATGGAGGAGTGCATGTGGCCACAAGGAGTCCTGGTTAAATACAACAAGAATGTCTACAAAGCAGTTGGCCATTACAATGTGGCCGTTCCCGCCGATGTTTCGCACTTTCGCTTCCATGTGAGTATTGAGAAAAGAAGTACACGATCATGCCCCTGACATATTGGGGTTTTTTTTTTTGTTTTTCAAAGAACAATTCTTAAATCATAGTTTGAAAAGTGGTCTTAGCACCATTTTTGAATACTGTATATTGTTTAATGATTTGTAATTGTACACTAGTGTGATAAATGATTTAATTTATTTCTCCCGTGTTTAGTTTTTTTTCAGTAAACCTTTGCGTGTCTTGAACATTTTAACAGCCCTGGAGGGAGTTCTAATCTTTTACCAACTCTACTCGCTTCTGTCCTCAGAGAAGTGGCACCATACCATCTCCTTAGCGCTAATTCTTTTCAGTAATTACTATGCCTTTTTTAAACTTCTACGTGACCGTATAGTTCTGGGGAAAGCGTATTCCTACACTGGTGTCTCAGATCCTGAACAGAAACTGAACTGACAACTCCCACTGCACCAGAGCTCTGTATTTTTGTTACAAATGCTTTGTTTCTTTGTGTAATTAAAAGAAAGAGCTTATTTTTTTACTATGATATTCTGTGTGGTCTTCATTTTGTAGGCTAGATGAGCTTAAGAAAATGCTTTCATATCTCAAGTTCACATATATACCATTTATATTCTTAGAGAATTCATATGGAAAGGTATAAGGCCAAGATTTATCACGTCAAGATTACAACAAACAAAACAGAATCTGAGCCTTAGTCTACCGGACTTGAAAATATACAGTAGGGCTGCCCAGTTGATCCATGCATTCAACTGGACCTAAAATACTTTTTGATTTGGAATTTAGCCTCCATATTAACTAGTCAACTTTGTTGTACACTTTTTCCTTTCTTAGGAGGTTTCTAAGTCACCTTCAATACTCCACAGTTAAAGCCTGTGATGTTACTTATTTAAAACTTAAATTGTATGTTTTATATATGCATGCCCTTTTTACACAATCCTAACGTCACCAAGGTTTGGCTAGCCACCCATTTACAGGGTGAGAGGGCGTGGGATCCAGCTCTTGGTATATCTGGTTGATTTAACCAGTACAAAATGTCTCATCTACCAGCAATGCAAATACAAACCCCCCAAAAAACATACAACCCTCTCTAAACATACAATGGCTTGGATATCTACAGCTACATATGCCTGTTCTGTTAGAACATATTTTCCAGAGAAAATAGACTGTCAGAATGATATAGATTCCTTCATCATACATGACTGGGGATCCTCACGTTCAGCCAGCAGACTGTAAAACTTCACCCATTTGCAAGTGCAGATGCAACCTTGGGTATTACATATTGGGCTACTCTTCTAGCCAGGGTGACAGTGGAGGACATTGCTAAGTCTTCCCTAGCACCTCTCAAATATCTACAGCATCCTCATAGCCATACTGAATATTATTCCTCTAAATGCCAATTTCGTATGGGTTTTAGATAATATAGTTTGTACCCAAAATGCATAAGCGACAGAACGGCAACCTTAAGGGATTTGAAACAAGTTATTTGAATTGTTATTTCTTCCGTGCCTCATGCTTCCAGAAAAAAAAAATTGTGAACAAGGCATTCCCTTCCAGCCCCTTCCTTTCCTCCTACACCGAAGTCTTAAAAGGGCCACGTTTTCTACAGTGCTGAAGAGGGACGGACCCACTGAAGTCTTCAAGTGGGAGGATGGTGGCCAAAAGGCTCAGCCCTTCCCACCACAAACCAAAAAACAGATCTAAGACCTGCTTAAAACCACACATGCACAAAAACCAACAAAAACTTGCCAAGTGAAACTGGCGTCTTAAAAATTCCCCACCCATCAGCCATATGATAGGGCATTTTTAAGTAAGGAGTGAATACAAAAAAATGCATTGAAAAAATGCATTGGCACAGTGTGTATTGCAAAACCAGTTCCCCTGCACCATTACACCACTGTTAACACCCTGGCTGACCAAACCAGGGGGCTCTGTAAGCACCTTGGGCTTCAAGGCCAGTGGATCAAGCTTTCCATCTCTCCCAAGTACTTGATTTTAGATGGACTAAGCCAAACAAATTCTCACACCTGGTCATTGTACATTAGATCATTAGGCTCCTCATTAAGGATGCAAATTCACAATATGTGGTTATTAACCCATTCTAGAGATTGGGAAGCACACCCAACTGAACCAAGCTCACGCACCATCCCTACCAGGGCCATCAACACAGGACAAAACGGCAGCTGCCACTTGAGCATACAGTTGCCCCCCTCAGCTAGTGTTTTACCAGCTTCAGCCCTTAGAAGCCTCTCGTGGCATAAGTAAAATACAGGCAATACATGGCTGGTATTTATGCTGCAGCAGCAGACTTCCTCAAAAGGGCAGAGCTCCTTCTTGAGCTGCTAGCTCTCTGTTTTGACGTGATCCTTCCTTCCATTCCTGCTCCCTGGTATGTGCTTCACCCCCTTTTGCATCTCCTAGAGAGCCTAGCTCTGCTGAAAGTAAGAGGAAGGAGGGAGTGAGTGTGATGGCTGGGTATGAAAGGCCTGATGTTTGAAGGCTGCATGTGATGTGTGGTGGCTAGGTGTAGTTGACAGGTGTGAAGGCTGGGTGTCATATAAGTGGTGTGTTATTGGTGTGAGGTGTGATTAGAGAGATGATATGGTAGGTATGATGGAATGAGTTGTAATGTGTGAAAAACAAAGAAATGAAAAGATAAAGGGAGAAGAAAGAATAAAAAGAGGGAGAGAGAAGGAAGAGATGAAAGAGGTGGTGACAGAAGAAAAGGGGTGACAAAAGGGATAGAATAGAAAGAAAGGGAAATGCAGAAGAAAGAAAAAAGAGGGAAAGAAGAAGTAGTGTAAAAAAAGAGAGACAAAAGAAAGTGGACAAAGAAAGGGAACCGGTTTAACTCCAGTTGCACCTAACGTTTTGTCAAAGTCTTTGCATGTCTGGATGAGTGCTCTTACGGACTGTCATCCGTTTCTTCCTCCTGGCATGGTGATTCCTCTTATCTCGGGATTCTGTCTGGGTTAGTCCACAAGCAACTCTATGCAACAGACAAAACAAAAGTGAAAGATGGCAGCTTATCAGATCCCAGAACAAGCTGGGAATGGGTCAGTTTTCCAGCCATTACAGAATCAGACTATACATAGTTTAGTACATTAGGTCAACATTATAGCAGAACATCTGCCTTAAACCAAACCTACACAGGACTCTTACCTATAAACTTGCAGGACAAAGGATTAAATGCTTTCCATTGGTCAATGCTTGGACCTTGCGGTCCTTGATGTAATAGATTGTGTCGCTGATAAAGGCTTGACTGTCTACTATCATGCGGCCAAGAATGATGCAGGTCTGGTCGAGGTGGACAATCTGCGTGACCGACTGCATCCTGCTTGGGGTCCTACTCTTCCTGAGGTATTTAGTGGAAGAATGCAGCTCCTTGAGTGTGAAAGAGGCATTCAGGTTTACTTTCCTACATTTGTTCCGGCAGTGCCCTTTTACACAGGTGTGCTGGGATCCCTGTCAAATTAACGCAAAGACCGTGGAAAAAAAGTCCATCGTATACCATTCAATGCTGTATGGACTTTTTACAGGAACTCACACCCAGGTTACCATAGAAGAAATGTAATGTACCGAGATAGAAACACTTTGTGGTTTTATTCCCGCTGCAATACTTTTTTCACCCATGGAACTGTGTAATGTCTTTGCTTTTGTTTCATCTTTGTACTGTTTGATATCATATCAATGCATGGTTGTGTCAGGTGTACGGTTTCAATTATGGACCGTACAAACATGCTGTGACTGTAACTGCTCACTCAGGCTGTTGATGGTTGTGCTCTGCGCTAGGTCGCAGTCTACCTTGCGTGTGTGTGTGTGTGTATGTATATATATATATATATATGTTATGTCCTTGTATAAAGTCAATCTAGTGTAAGAAATAGGACATTTTTAAAAAAAAACCTTAAGATTGTGATTTTTTTATTTTCTCCCATTTTTAAGGCTAGTCCTCATAAATATGGTTTTTAGCTGTATGACTACAGACTTAGCTGTATGACTTTAGCTGTATGACATGAAACTGTCTCTGGTCCTGTCAGTTCTGTAAGTGGGTTTCCGTCTCTGCTGAGTCTGCTCAGGAAGTAAAGAAGGGTATAAATGGCTGCCTATTTAGGTTGATTCTCACAAGATAATGCTATTTAGTATATATGTTTCGATTGATGCATATTAACAGCACTGTCTGCTATCCTGTGCATCATAATAAATAATCTGTTCTTTTTTTCCACACGCCTTTGCTCCTTTAAGTCAGTAACGCGTACGTACACCTCCCGTGACACGCAGGCGTTTTAGTCTTCTGACGTTTTAATACGTAGGTTTCCTCCGCGCCTTCTTTAGATTGTAACTCTGAGGCTTCCGTCGGTCAGACATATTGTCCCAGAGAAGCCGGGAGAGTCCCTGACAAACTGGGGGCAGCATGGGTGAGACTGGGCCGCTAGGGTGTTTAGAGGGGACGCGTTATATCGCTTACTTTGTTTTCAGTTGGTTTCTTTTTCCTTTAGAATCGTAGCGTTCGTTAGAGAGCTATAACCCGGGGTACGTTAACCACACCCAGCGGTAAAGCTATCGTAGCCTTCCCTGTCATGTTGTGTTCAGGGACGACCCCAAACTGGCTTGGCACGGAGAGAGGGAGCTCGTCCTAACGTAGATATTTCAGTTGCCCACTTTATTGGAGGGCGGGCGTTGTTCCTGTTGTAAGATTGTGTACATGGGTCGGGGACTGTTACTCTGCTCCCATTCATGTTATGGAAAACATACTCGAGGACTATTCCCTGTTTAAAAAAAAAAAAAAATACATACATGACCCTGTTAGGAACATGTGATTCGATCTAAAATCCGTCTGTGGGCTTTATTTTAAAAATCTCGCCTACCGCTGTCAACAAGAACATGGTACCTTTAAGTGTTTGTGTTTACAGGGAGATAATGTCAAATATCTGTGATTTGCAGTACTTGGCATGATTTTATGTCGCTCAGTTGAAGATTTGAACATATTATGCGGTTGACATGAAACACGGGTCCCAACAGCTTAAATCCTTGCATCAGATCTGCTTGTAGAAAATGTTTTTCTTATGCGCAGAGGGCCGTACGAGTTTAATATGTTTTGAAAATATGTGACAGGTTTCCGCCAATACACGCCAATCCCTTTACTCAGTGGGGTAAATCCTATGGTAATGGATGAGTATAGTGAATGAGGGGGGTGAATGCCCTGTTTGTGGGATAATCCATTGTGAAAGCCGAATATATCTTTGTGAATTACATTATTTTGTGTTAACAGTTATGTGTATGCCTGCGGTAATCAATGGCAGTAGGTATATTGCATATTCTTATATATTCTGGAGTGTGGGTGATGGTCAGTAAGTCAGTTGGTTGATCTTTGGACCATCCAGGTTACTAGTACTGGGACTATGTTCCCACTTTGAGCCTCAGGGTTAAAATGATGATTTATTAAACATTCAGGGTCCCAGAGTAAACAGTACTCATTAGCCATTTTTATTTTAGAACACAAAAGCTTATCTTTTATAGATATTGTAAAGGAAGCTGAAAATTTGAGTTTAAAAATTTTGCCATAGATATCATTAGATGACAAAATATTTTACCCCAGTAGTAAAGGACGTAAGAGCCACAATGCATGGAATTCATCAAGGTTATAGCTGTTCAAGAAACTAAATCATACGAATATAATCTGGCTTATTTATTTTGTATTATCATTGTTTGTTGTTCTAGGAGTTTCTAAGATTTGTAATGCTTACATTGAGCAACCAATCATAGAGAGGTTAAGTGTGTTTTGGTGAATATTATGAGAAAATCGTTAACGCAAAATTTAGGCAATTTAATATGCTTTTCACTAGGGTTTCTTTTGTATGCCTTCATATGAAGCTTTGCATTGAGAAGTAACTTTGAAAGTTTTGGTGCACCATCTGTGAAACTAATATATAATGTCTTTTGGTCCCGATCCGCTTTTATTTTGTATATATCTTAAATTGATTGGTCTGGATGATTGTCTTGAAATCTAGCACCTCTAGACTGTAAGCTTGATCAGGGCCCTCCTCACCTGTTGTCTCTGTTAGTCAATATGTTATGTTATATACTACTTGTTATGTCCTGTCTACCCATTGTACAGAGCTACGGAATTTGGTGCTATATAAAACAATAATAATAATAATTTACATTAAAAAATGCTTAATTTTTTTATACAGATACCATGGCGAGCCCTGGCAAGGACAACAGTCGCATGAAGAGCTACAAGAACAAAGCTCTAAACCCTGAAGAGATGCGAAGGCGAAGAGAAGAAGAGGGAATTCAGCTCCGCAAGCAGAAACGTGAGCAGCAGGTACAGAGGGTTCTGGTTTATGTCACATTACTTATGCTGGTAGAATGAGGTTGTTGCACCAGATCTTTAGATATTTTCAAACTTGTCTAAAATATTGTGCTGATTTTTCTTGTAAGTGTAAAATTAAATCCCTCCAATATGTACGTTATCATCAGTGTTGCTGGGGGAACATAGACAAAACCAATTTCCCCACTGTTATGTTTGATGCCCATCCACAACCTTACCGCCCAGTAAATATTTAACTGAATGAAAAATATTAACACCTGCTTAAAATGTGAAACTGAAGAAAAAAAAGTATCCACATATGCAGCTCTGTTTAAACATAACTGCAATAATTTTCAGAAATCTATTCCTATATAATGTGAAGATTTTTTTTATGTTTGATTAAAACTGTTTATCTGCTTGATTGTAATTGTGCTGTTAAATAAAGCATGTAACATGTTTTCCTTTTTTTACTTTAGCTCTTTAAGCGCAGAAATGTCGAGTTGGCAGCAGAAGACAGTTCTGGGTTTGATGGGCCCTTGATGGACTCTTATGTCAGTTCCACAACTGCTGTTGGGGTACGTCTGAACTAACACAGCAATTTGTTGTTCAACGTTGACGATATATTTGTCATAAGAATTTTCTTTGTGCTGCTATATTCTTCTGTATTTCAAGTGCACACTTTCCCTCATCGTTTCATTAGATCTTGGTTTCTGCAGGATGGCGTTATCACACGTGAAATGGTGGCGTTATTGTTGTCTGATGATCCAGACGTCCAACTGGCAACAACACAGAAATTTCGGAAGCTGCTCTCTAAAGGTAATGAGAGAAGGAGTCTGGTAAGGCATTCTAGACTGTGAGAGCTACAATGGGAAGTATTGTCTTTTGTCTTTCATTGTTGAATACCTACATATCTTACTACCTGGTAAATTGAAGCAAATATTGATGAAGTAGTCTTCATGTTTTCAGTGGTCTATCGGTAGGTCTTGTTACTCTTCACCCCTGTAGAGCAGGAAACATGTGTTTTCATTGCATAGCCCTATAACAAATAATTTTATTGTATATAATAAAAAGACACTACATGGTGATTTTGTTTTAGAGCCAAACCCTCCAATAGATGAGGTGATCACTGCACCAGGAGTGGTGGAACGGTTTGTGGAATTCCTGAAGAAGAGTGATAACTACACATTACAGGTATAGGTGAAATGGGGTAAAGCGTGTGATGAGTTTTGTTTGTTTGTGTTTGTTGTTTTGATCTTGTGTTGACTTGTTTTCAGTTTGAAGCTGCGTGGGCTCTCACCAACATAGCGTCTGGTACTTCGCAGCAGACAAAGATAGTGATAGAAGCAGGGGCAGTGCCCATTTTCATCATGCTGCTAAATTCTGAATATGAGGACGTTCAGGAACAGGTCTGGTTGCAAATGTGTCACATCTTCCTTTTGACTTCCTCTTTCAAAAAGAGCCATTTGCCCAGTGCATTTGTTTGTACTTGTGTATATTTTCATCTCTCTGTTTTGTTACTTGGTGCTGAGTTAATAAATGTATTCCCTCCCTGTTTGTTTAAGGCTGTATGGGCACTAGGAAACATTGCAGGTGACAGCTCAGTTTGCAGAGACTATGTACTAAGCTGTGACATCCTCCCTCCTCTGCTGAAGTAAGTACACAAAGAAGATGAAATGCTGACTGCATATGTATGTAACGTGTCTGAAATTGAGATTAGGCAAAAAATAAAGTTTTCTTACGGGATCCTGGACATGTTCTCTCTGTTTCTTGTAGTCTTCTCACCAAATCGACACGTCTCACCATGACCAGGAATGCAGTCTGGGCTTTGTCTAACCTGTGTCGAGGGAAGAACCCACCTCCAGACTTTGAAAAAGTAACTATCGTTTATTTAAAAACTATTTTATGGTGGGAGGCTACTCTTTCCACTTTAGGTGGTGTTCTTCAATATATTTATTTTCAAATATGTTGCTTGTGCTGTGTCTCAATGTAAACGCTCTCTTTCTAGGTGTGTCAGTGTCTTCCTGTGCTGTCGCGTCTCCTATTCAGCAGCGACTCAGACCTGTTAGCAGATGCATGCTGGGCACTTTCCTATCTGTCTGATGGTCCTAATGAGAAGATCCAAGCAGTCATAGACTCTGGAGTCTGCCGCAGGCTTGTGGAACTCCTAATGTTAGTGAGAGAGGTGGACAAATGCACTCTGAGCATCTATTTTGGGACAGAACAAATGAAAGGCATAAATGTGCCAATATACGAATGTTATATCTGCTTCAAAACTATAAAATGTTTTTTTAGGTTTTGTCGGGAAAGATATACAGCAGTACGGCAACTAAATGTACAAACTAAGTGAAAAAAGTTTACATTCTGTTAACTTGGCATTTTTGGCACGTTGCTGTCCTTATGGAGATTGTATTTTCCACAATTGTGGTTAACATAAATCTGGGAACATATGGTGATACCCAAAGGTAGTCGCGGGGCTAAGGGACTAGTAGTGTTCTTTTAATCGTAACTACAGACTGTAGATTATACTCTACATACTTACTCACACGTTAAATATTTCAAATACTTTTTATAATTATAAAACTAAAATGTCTACTCTGATGCATCCTAACTTGATCATCTTTCATTGATTTCCAGTATAATCATAGTAGCTTGCGTCTCACTCCCAAATAACAACGTTTCTTTCTGTATTTAGGCACAATGATTACAAGGTGGCGTCACCTGCCCTAAGAGCTGTAGGAAATATTGTCACAGGAGACGATATCCAGACCCAGGTAAGATACATTAAAAGCAACACAAACTAGTTACAGTCAAGGACATGTGTTAAGCTATGTTCATAGGTAATGGAGTGAGGCCTACAAATAAGCAAGAAACAAACGCTTAGTAGCAGGTTACCTAGCCAACACCGCTTCCATCGTATGATGTGTAAGTCACTGGGATATTACCCTGTGTTCAGCAGAGAAGAGACACTGCGGCGGTATATCTTGGGGATTATTTTGAGACGTTGCCTAGGCCTAGAGCAGTGGCCATCTGTAATATAACATTAGCAACAAAAATACACAGCACTTAAGAGCTTTTAGTTATATATTTTGGAAAAGCACAACTTATCTAGTACAAAACTTGAGGTAGTATGTGGTCTAGTCTGCCTGTTCACCCATACCTTGTTTATAAAGCTTGCACTGTTTGTTATGGCACGCATTCACTGGGCTTTTGTTTTCTTTCATCTTTATAAAAAGGCATGTTGTGGTGGTGGGTTCCAAAGATACATACTATTTCAGTCTCTGTTAGTAAAGTTATTCTTTGTTGCTTATTCCAAACTGCTAATATTTTTAGGTCATCCTGAACTGTTCAGCTCTCCCCTGCCTCCTGCACCTCCTGAGCAGCCCAAAAGAATCCATCCGCAAAGAAGCCTGTTGGACTATCTCAAATATCACAGCTGGAAACAGAGCTCAGATACAGGTAGTTAACCTGGATAGACCTGCTTGGGGACACTCTCACTTTATACGGTTCTGGCAGTATCAGTTTGAATATTGATCTTCACTTTGCCCGTTTGCACCCCTTGGGACGTACCGGTACGTCCTGACTTTGGTGCAGAGACATCTCCTTGCCGCTACACGAGATTAGCCTGAACTCTCCTATGTTGGCAGTAGCAGCATCACTGGCTTTCTACCAACTAGCTGCGCAAGTGCTGGTACATTGTCATATAAGTTATATCATGCAATTAGATTAATCCTCCTGGTGATTGGCTGACTGCACATATTGGCATCAGCAATGCAGGGCTAACAGTGTGGTTAGCATAGATGAGATGGAAAAAAATGAAGGGAAAAATAAAATAACTATTTGGGCCCAGTGTAACCATGACCTCCAAAATGTATGAGAGATCCTCAAAGGCATCTCAATACATGCTGTACAGGTAAGTGCCCAATATCAATTAGCCCTACCACTACAAGTAAAAAAAGAAACAACAAAAAAAAAACGAAATGTAAACCCCTTAAGCCAGTAGTATTCATAAATGTATAATATAGGGTGACATGTAACATATGGATGTGACCTTCTTGCGCACACAAAATATATGTATGTGAGGTATTACTGTATTCGGGGGATGTTGTCTAGCATAAATTAGGTAATTGTTCAGCTCTACCAACTACTGTGTAGAGGAAATTCTCCTATTTTAATATAGGTTTTTTTAATTTCATTTCTATATATTACTAATACGATTGTAAAAGAAGGCCCTACTTGTCCTGGAGAGGAGGGTTGGGAGAAAAGCTGCACACTGCTACTGCGAGTTTTCCTTTTGGATATATTGACTAAAGCATAAAGAATTTTAAAAAATGTTAAAGATGGCATGTGGCATTCTAGTAATATCAGAGCAAGTTGGTATTATCCTAAGGAATAAAACAATGTATGGGAGATTTATTTTATGTTTTCCCCTACAAATAATCCCCAAATTCCACTCACTAGCCTATTACTTTTAGAAAATGACTTTCACTTAAAATCTTGCTGGTCAAACAAATTTAATGTAACCCAAAAATTGTTGCTGCATTGAACATGATTGATGCAAAGGGACTGCAACTAAAGAACATAAAGCCCAAAGTATGGAAATGGCAGGCTGGCCGTAGCCATGCAAAAAATGTCCTTGTGCGTATTGTTACAGGAATTGGTTGTTTTCATCCATAATGGTGATAGCCACAAGGAAGCAGAGATTTGTGCGTGCAGCAGCACTGTTCTCTGGCACTAGTAGGGCATTTGCACATAGTGGGTTTGATAAATGACTCTGGATATAAAACCTAGTGCCTTTCTGCTTAAGGCTCGCAGCCCATGGAAGCAATGGCTGAGATCTGTTTTTGTATTCTATTTTTTTTTGTCCCCCATCAATTGTGCTGTATGCACCAGTTTCTGGTTACGAGTGTTCTTTTCTTTTTTTCCTTTTGTCTGCAGGCTGTTGCTGATGCTAATATCTTTCCAGTCCTGATTGAAATTTTACAGAAAGCAGAATTTCGCACTCGCAAGGAAGCTGCGTGGGCTATCACAAATGCCACATCAGGGGGCACCCCAGAACAGATCAGGTATCTTACAGTATCTTTAGTAATGCCTTCTAGCGTTCAGTGTTTGAGACGTGTGTAGAACATTAATATTTGTGTTGGATTTCCAATCAAGTGATGTAATTGTGTGTGTCTTTCATAGGTATCTGGTAAATCTAGGCTGCATTAAACCTCTGTGTGACCTTCTTACCGTAATGGACTCAAAAATAGTGCAGGTGGCTCTGAATGGACTAGAAAATATCTTACGACTCGGAGATCAAGAAGCAAAACAGGGTGGCAATGGCGTGAACCCATACTGTGGGCTAATTGAGGAAGCATATGGTGAGACTACGTTTTGCTTCAGGAATAGATGGAAGGAAGTTTTGAGTATAGACAAAACAAGAGGTAACAATTGTATCAGAAGGTTTCCAGGGATGTGGGGGGTACTGTTGAGAATTTGTGAATATAGATAATGTGAAGAAGCAGGGTACATTGATTATTGTGAAGTATAATGGAAAAGGTAAATAGTAAACATTAGGAGAAAGGGTATTTGAGTCCAAAGAAATGGCAGAGAATCCAAGAAAACAGAGGGTGATAGTGATGGTTGAACACAGGCAGTCTTGTGGTCACGAAGACAGACTTGTTTCATGGAATTGGATAACACAGATATCGAAGGATATGTCTCAGGGGGTTGAGGCCACCTGAAAAAATAACATGGGTACAGCATCTGTGTCCTCTACAGAGGAATAATCATAAAAATATATAAAATACAAAAAGGCTTTGCATGGTCATACGGTTAAAAGGAACCGGAAAAATGGTGGCATTGACATGTAACTTAAGAATTCCATGTAACTTAAGAATGCCTTTACTTATACATTCAACCAAAGATTAATCGCATGACTGTTCAACCACACGTGTGTATTTTTTAATTGGGAGTAAGAAACGCAAATTACAATTATGGGTCAAGAGTTCGGTAGGATTTAGTGACATGTTGTTAATATTAATCTTCCTACAGGTCTGGACAAAATAGAGTTTTTACAGAGCCACGAGAATCAGGAGATTTACCAGAAAGCTTTTGAGCTGATAGAACACTACTTTGGGGTGGAGGAGGATGACCCCCAACTGGTCCCATCAGTAGATGATTCTCAGCAGCAGTACATCTTCCAGCAGACCGAAGCCCCCATGGAGGGCTTTCAGCTGTGAGCCGAGGCACCATAGGACATCCAAAATCCCCATACCTCTACATCTAATGTGCCGTGTGGAGAAAATGTGTTAAGGAAGCAACCGTGCATTCTGGAGTCACATGCTCCGTTGTTTGTAAGGACCGGTTTCCTCTACAAGCTCTTGGTTTGTTCATGCGGAGAAAGCTGTGATTCTGCCCAGTGTTGGGTAGCCTGGGTATATATATTCCATGAGCTCAAACTTTGCTGCTTACTGGAAGGACCATCTAGTCACACACTGACCTGCCGCTGATTGTTCTATGCTTTTAACGGTCCTTGTAACTTTTCCTTTTTTTTTTTTTTTGGCTAGGGGAGGGGGTGATAAAAGAAAATGTAATTGGCATCCGAAAGATTACAAAGAAGTGCGCAGTGTGCTTTTTGTGTTATGGGGTAAGATACAGAAGGAAATATAAAACTTTTTTTTTTTTTGATGGGGGGGGAATATCGGTATTTAAAACATACCGGTAAATAAAGTAATATTGCTTAAAGGGAGTGCATAAAGTCATGTGGGTGGGTGGAATTTGTTACCCTTTTGGAATATGCAGATTTTTTTCAATGGAAACAAGCTGCTATGTTACAATTTCGAAAGTCAACGCAGCAGATGTTTAATCAGGGGTTAGGTTACCCAAGGTCCATATAGTTATTTATCCCTGAAAGTGTTCTGGGAACCTAGTGGTAATTCCAATTCCTGAGTGCCTTATTACATTTACTGCTTCCCACGGTCAGCTTTGCAGATATTAACCCTTCCAGAGCCACATTTCTACTGGATTAAAGTACAGATTATAGTGTGTGAAGAGCATTACATACCTAGATGATTTTGTACAAGAGCCAAATGCCTTTGAGTGCTGCTTTACATCTGGTATTTCCTGTGGTGTCACTAACACCCAGACATTTCCCTTCTCTCTGATACATTGTGACTGTGGCCTGCACTGGTGTGAGATGTCGAAGGTGACATATTTACTTGAATTAAAACATATTTAGTTGGCTTCCTACTGCTTCATTCTTGTCTTTCACATTGGTTAAACTGGTATAAAGACTGTGTGGTGCATCTGCATCTTTTTCTAGACCATAGACTAAAACTACTTCTAAAAGCTTTAAATATTCAGAATATTGCACTTGTGAGACCTTTGGACACAATGCTGTGACAACACAGGTGTAGTGCCGACTAAAACTGTTTTTAGTGCTGTTATTACTTAAATAAATGTCGCTTGTCCCTCAAGTTTTATATATCAGCTCTGGGTAGCTCTCTTGGAGGTGGTTTGTACCAGGACCAGTCGCAAACGCAGACAGTCCGGGGCGTCGGTGAAAGGGATGCAGGGACCAAGTCTTAGAAACGTCCTGCTCCCTGTAAGGATGCAAGAACGGTGTTTGTTTTCTCGCCCCCTCCCAGTGCCTTTCCAACTTCATGAAATTGCATGTGGGATATTGCATTAGCACATATACCATAAATCCAAAGCATGTTTGCGATGTGTGTTTAAAAAGAAACAAAAAAAAGCTTACACATTTTGTGATGAATTAACTGCATGGTGGGTTGGTGACCACAGTTGGATACTCTGGGTCATCCTACTATTCCTAAACATATACTTTGATGGGGTAATTCTAATTTGGTGGCTGGTAAACATACAAATAGGATATAATCCCAAGGAAGCACTGAAAATTCCAAGTTTGGAGAACTGAAATGTGAATGTCCCAATTTTGGCCTCGTAGCTTCCCCAAAACATGCCAAAACCAATGCATCAGAGGCACTGTACTTGGCAATGTTGCTGAACACAAATTGCTGCTGGTGGTGGAGGTTTTCGTGCCACACAGATGCTGGGGAAGAAATCCAAGGCAGCACTGCAAAGTCTGTCTAAAAAGTAGATTTTCTTTTTACCACCGATTTTGTATTCGATTTGTTGGGAAATAAGTGCATGAAATGTGTCAAAATTACTATAGTTGAATACCAGTGGTTGTCTACTTTTCATATATCTTGTAGACACCCCTCAGCATTATTGCATTTAAATGCTTCAGTCACACCCATTGCTAAAAGGTATATAAACTCAAGCACATCGGGTTGGGAAAACATTGGAGCTCAGTCACTGTCTTAGTCAGTGAAATGCCAGTTCTTCCAGAATTGCACTGGTCCTTTGTGCTATACTGTATTGTGAAATGAAAGTGTACAAGAGTAATAAAGCGGTGGACCAGGAAAACTGAGATCACTGCTGTTGTGTAGTGCATAAAAAGCACCAGTCTGCTGAAGCATCACGAACTACAGAGTTCCAAACTGACCCTGGAACCAACATCAGCACAAGAACTGTGCTCTGGGAGCCTCATGAAACTATTATCTTTTATTTATATAGCACCAACAATTTACGCAGCGCTTAATACAATACATATATTCACGAGGTATGACAAGATGAGAATTGACAGACTAAGACAAACCTTGATGCATTAGGTGGCGAGAGCCCTGCTTGCAAGCTTACAATCTTGATGGGTTTACATGGCTGAGCAATTGCGCACAACCTGAAGATCCTCACACAATGCCAAGCGGCAGCTGGAGAGGTGTAAAGCGCACCCTCGCTGGATTCAGGAGCCATGAAAGTGTGTTCACTGAGGTGATAGATCACGCGTCACTATCGGGACATCTGATGGACAAGTCTGGGTTTGGCTGATGCCACGAAAACCATACTTATTGTATTGCATACTGTGAAGGAGAGATAATGGTCTAAGACATCCGCTTTTTTTCTCTCCAAAAACAGTTTTGGGTTGGTTAGCATTTTTGCACATGGTTACGTGGAAGGGCCCAAAACAATCTCCAAAGTGTATTTGTATTCCACTCCAGTTTACTGAAATAATGTATAGGTTATTGTATATTTTTTTTGAAATCTACAGGGGGAAACTATGACACACTCATCTCACAGCATAGTGGTAGGTAGGCACACATAAAATAAAGGTTTAAATGACATAATTTGAAGCAAACACATTTAAGATAAGAAAAAGTCAATTGCAACTCTCATCACCTTCAACATTGGCCTGGTTGAGGGTGATGGTTGATGTAATCCACAGACAGTCTTCAGCCCATTGCTATGGAAAACATTGAAAATGTTTATAATACGTCAGTGTAGGGTACTTTTTTAATTTCTTTTCATTTGTGATTGCTTTTGTGATATGCTAGGTGATGGGGGAGCAATGGCATAGTGTCTCATCCTCTTCACGCCATGAAATTGTCTTCCCATGGTGCCAACAAGCTGATGACTATTGATTTGCTGTCAACCTGTTGGCACATTTAGCATTTAAAATGCATTTTACTTTTTGTGGCATGTACCAGGAAGCCATTTTAAAAAAGGAAGTCTTGTGTTTTCATGTAATCGCATGAGGCTTCCAGCCCAGGGGGGGTGAATGATGGTTCCTGATAACTGTTTTGTATGCAAGGTGTTCCCTTGCACCGGGAACTGCTGGGTAGCAGAGTGCATGATGCGTGCGCCACTGCTTTAATCATAATGTCCCAAGCTTGCGAGCATGGCTCTCTCCACCTGATGTATCGGTTTGTCTTAGTCTGTCAATTCTCATCTTGTCATACCCCTTGAATATATGTATTGTATTAAGCGCTGCGTAAACTGTTGGCGCTGTATAAAGAAAAGATTATAATAATGCTGTCATGATTTCCAAACACACCGTTTCATGGCGGCGTGGAATGTCATGAAGGTCTAATATTTATCCTTTATTTGAGTATCAAAACTCAAGACTGGTATATGAATATATTTTGTATTTTCCATTTGCGCTAGCTGTGTACAACTTATAACAGGTAAAACTACCGGTATATGGTTTTAGAAGAAAACTATCTTGTCCTAAGGAAAAAAAAAATCATTTGCATGAATAGTAAATGAGGAAGAGGAAAATTACGGTTGGACACGGATATAGCAGAGAAAAATAGAAAATTCTGTCACGCTCAAGTGTAGAAAAACCTTTGTCCTCATCGGTTAGGAGATAAATCCATGACTATTGAAGGTGACATCTCTATAACGCGTGGGTGTTTAACCGTCTGAGTGCCTGGGAAGTTCCTGATCATACACACTATACATAGCTTAAAGTATTCACATGGGCTTATCGTTAGGTAAGTAGAGGCAGCGCTCGGTAACATAAGAACTAACGATAAAGTAATTATTTTATATTCAGTGCCATTTTTAAGGCAGGGTTTTTTTTAACAGCGATGCAATCATCCCATCTTTAATAAAAATATTAGTAAAAACAAAAACGTTGCAAGAACAGGAAGATGATCCCTACCTCTCCTAGCTAATGAGTCAAACATACCTTCCAAGTGGCCCTTTTTTCCTCCCCTATGTGCTCCTTTACTAACAGCTCAGGATGTATCACAGTGTTCTACTGTCCAAAAAAAACACAATCTCGTCAACGTTTAATAGGTTTAATAAATATCAAAAGATATCACCCTGTAAAATGTGCTGTTCAGCATAATAAAACCCTGTCCCCTTGTCATATCCAGGTATTATTATGTTTAGCCATTTAGAAGGAAAAGGGGGGCTTAGTCAAGTTACTGATTTTAAGCATAAACGAGAAATTCACATTTTTATTAACATCTGTGACAAGCAGTTACAGGCTATTTGGGGCACAAACGTTTGAAGCTACGTTTAAGAATAAATAATATGAAGCGACAAACTCCTTCCGCTTGTAACACTCCGCGTTGTCGGTGTTACGCAAAGAGCTAGAAAAGCTGTAGTACGTAATCAATCAACGTGTATTAAAATGGCTGCTAATCAGCCCCACGCTGCAAAATATGACTATACATGGCAGTAGAGGAGCACACAAAATAACTAACCCAACCCAAGGTCAATTCATTATCACATGCCTCAAACTCATCCATAAAGGCGTACTACAGCAGCTCTAGCAAAGCATGCCGGTAGTTGTAGTCTTTAGTTCCGCGGCGAAAAGCCCGCCCTAGAATGCTTAGGATCAGTCGCACTCCTTTCCACCAATCATAAACAGCTCCCTTGTAAAGCGCACAAACGTTGCTCTGGGCGGGGCAAGTATTCCGTTAGTCCCGCCTCGTTTTAGGATTGGTTGCTTGAACTGATGGCTATGTCTGATTGGCTGAGGCATGTCCGGCTCAGGGCCTCTGTTTCTGCTGTTGGCTTCCGGAAAAAGAGAGTACAGGATCAGTCAACTCTGTTAGGTGAGCTCAGTACGCCCAAGGATAGGTTAAGGTACAATTTTATGTGTTTGAATTGCATAATAAGCAAAGTCAATATGTATTTATCGAGGTTAATTTTGATAATTTTAGCTAAATTTGTATACGTAGCATTAAAAGTATATCGAAGCGCACAGCCGCTAATTGAAACTCAATACTTCTTTCCTGTTTACTGCTTCTAATGTACAGCCTTTCTGCTTGGTTGCAGTAATTAAGCATGCAGCCATCTCTGATAACCTCATGCGATGTCTGAATGCCCTATTCTGCACTCTCACATGGTCCTTGGAAGATACAAGTTGTTTAACGTCCTCCCAGAAACCCAGTAAATTCTGTGGTCTTTTTGCTTTCTAGGTAAGCACAATGAAGGATCAAGATTTAGAAAGTTCCCAGAGTACCGGACTCTTACCCGCTTCGTGTCCAGCAGTGGCGCCTACAAACACACAGAACCTAGAGCCGCCACCGCCTTCCGAACCGCTGTGTACTGATGTGTGCCACAATGGTGCTTCTGCTGGCCTGGGCAAGTATCACCCTTTGGCAGTTTGCCTGTGTTAAGACGCACTTTGCACAATGCAGCTTGTTTAAGTGTTCAAGCCTACCCTCTTCAAACTTAGTTGTGTTTTCATTAGTGAACTGCACTATTCCCCTTTTGTCATGTTGTAGGCTCCTAGCCTGAGAACTATATGTATGTTTAATTATTTCCTTTTTACCTGTTTTGTCTGACTTTACACTTTGTGCTCAAAAGTTAAGTTTTTGTAGTCTAAGTGGAAGAAAAAAATCAGATTATGTTTACAGCTGGGTAATAAAAGTCTTAGAATTAACCGTTGTGCCACACCAAAAACTGGCTTGTCTGGCTGTTGAAAAGCAATTTCATTGTTGGGTGTTCAAGGCATGCCAATAGATAACACAGTCTTCGTTAGCATTAATGTCAACCCCCAACTTTTTTGTTGTTGTTATAGGAGAGGATGCTCCCAGTCTTCCACTTGCTGCGGGTGATGTTTCTGAAGAGCTTAGTAGGCAACTGGAGGACATACTAAGCACATATTGCGTTGATGATGGGCAGGAAGGGGCGGCAGACCCTGAGGAAACAGACAGGGTCCCCCCTGAGCCTACTAGAAATGGTGATGCCCAGTCGGTAGTACCAGAAGTTAATGGAGTAAAGGAGGAACTGCAGGGTGCAGAGGATAACAGGACTGTGGAAGACCCTGATAAAGATCATAAGCGTGTTCAAGACAAGAAGAAAGCTAAGGGGCTTGGTGAGTGTTACCAAATGTGTCTGTATGATCATAAAGAGTTCAGGCAGAAGCACGGGTTTATTCACTTTATGCATAGAGATGAAATATTTCATCTTCCCAACTTCCATAAGAATCTTGAAGAGTCAGTTGCAGTGAGCTTCTCCTTCATGAAGGACCAAGCTAATGCATAGCTAAATCGGTGACATTTATGTTTCTGTTGACTATGCGTAATGCAGTAACAGCGAAAGTCGGGATAATATTATCAGAGTTGGTCCTTCATAATACATGGTTGAGATGGAACAATGAAATGTTTCCTCTTACTTCAACTCATCAGCAAACAGTTGGATCTTGGTTTTTGCTTAGGATAGCGTGTTAAATGCCTCAAGGGAGTAAATCTTTGCCACCTTGACAAAGCTAACTAATTGGCTACCTACGGTATCTGTACTGTACAATTGGCAGGAATATGCCCTTTATGAATTTACGAATTGCTTAAATGGGTATATATTGGCTGCTTTACAGAGCTGGTCCTTAGGGGATTTGTGGTGCCGCTGTGTATACTAAAGTGTGCTTTTTTATGTCATTTTGTGTGTAGGAAAAGAAATTACATTATTAATGCAGACTCTAAATACGCTTAGCACCCCAGAGGAAAAACTGGCTGCCCTGTGCAAGAAATATGCCGAGCTGGTGAGTGGTAGAAGGTTCTGTCTTGGGTTGGGACAGAGCTGGAGATACATTACATTGTTCCAAGGAGACTGTGATGTGATTGTTAACACCCTTTTTTTCTTCCACAGCTGGAGGAGCACAGGACATCCCAGAAACAGATGAGGATTCTGCAGAAAAAGCAGACACAGCTCATCCAAGAGGAGGACCAGCTCCGTAATGAACATAGTAAAGCTATCTTAGCCCGCAGTAAGCTGGAGAGTCTGTGCAGAGAGCTTCAAAGGCATAATCGCACCTTAAAGGTACAGTACCACACAATATGTAGGCTTCTATGCCTGTGTATTCATTAAATAATGGTACGGGAAGTCAAGTGTGTGGAGTATTCTGAGGTGACGGATTAAGTGAAGCAATTATGTGTGAATGAAAAGAGCAGCCGTGTGGGCATACACATCAACATGCTAACAGCCCATAGAGATCAGTGGACCTGTTCATGGCCCAAACAACATAGAAAAGAAAAGTTGAGGGACTCTCACAGCCAGACCTACTTGCTGATAGAAAAGGCTGGTGTTTTTCCACTGCACATCAGTGGTTGATAATGCAAGAGCACCCAGTCCAATGGTAAGAGCAAGACCCTTTCCTTCAAAATTGTGATATTTGTGTGTAGATGTGTGCAGGTACATGGCATAGTAATATGTCTGCAGTTTGAACTCAGTTTGGTTGTGTGCTTTCTGTTTACCCATTTAGGAAGAGGGTGTGCAACGTGCCAGGGAGGAGGAGGAGAAACGTAAAGAGGTCACCTCACATTTCCAGGTGACTCTCAATGATATCCAAACACAGATGGAACAACACAACGAGCGCAATTCTAAATTACGTCAAGAGAATGTGGAGTTGGCTGATAGGTTGAAGAAACTGATTGAGCAGTATGAGCTCAGGGAGGAGGTGAGTTTGCAGCAGAAAAAACTGTGATACAAGCAGCTATCCCATTAAAACATTTGAGCTAGCTACATTTTAAAATGGAATAGGCAATACAGACATACAGCTAATTGATGCTTTTCCATAGTCAAATTATTGCTCTTTAGTGAATGTGTATTGGAAAGGATATTGTGGGCAAACTAAATATGCTGAAACTTACATGATGGAATATGGAAACATTTGATTATTATTTGTTTTCCAGTATTTCTGGGGTTTTCTTTGGCAATTCTGCGAGGGAAAAAAAGAATATATATAATTATATTATCGAGAGTACACCATACCTCTGCACAGATTTAAGTACCCTAATCCATTTCCTTTGTCACAAGATGGAATGTCAAAACATAATTTTCTGCATCTGGGGGAATAATGAAGATTAGATGGGATGAATGGTTGTCACCTGCCACCAAATTCTATGTATCTATATAAAATATAGTTAATATGGTTAAAATATTTGCTGGTAAGGTATAATAGAATAGCTTTACCATCCACCTCGGTTTGATGGAACATCTTGGGAACAAAGCCATAAACACAAGTAATAGCTTTTTGCCCTCTTGTGCATAACTGTAGCAGGATTACTGGTAATGGAAGATGACTGATGCACTCTGAATAGGTCAAACAAAGGGACTGTTGAGCTGGAAACTAAGCAGTTGGACAGGGAGGGTTGAGTGCAATGAAACACAGAAGCTATTAGTGTTGTCCCTTCATTTTGTGTCCTGTAGAAGGGGCTACCTAAACCTTTATAGCCTTTGCGGGAGACCAAAATACATCTTTTAAGATTTGTTTTTTTCCTTCTACCTCGCAAGCGTATTGATAAGGTGTTCAAACACAAGGACCTGCAGCAGCAGCTTGTGGATGCCAAGCTCCAGCAGGCTCAGGAAATGCTGAAGGAGGTTGAGGAGCGACATCAGAGAGAAAAAGACTTTGTAAGTGGCTCTCAAACAGGGAAAGTATTTATTTTTAAAATATTAGTTGTGTGTTCTTGCATGGTTCCAGGTTGATAAAATACAGCGCAAATAAAGATAAAAACTGATATTCTTTAGAAGTTCTTTTTTTTTTTTCCATGTTCTTGCATTGTGGTAGGTAATATAATAGTCTAAATGATAAAACATGCTCTATAGTAAAGGTCTGTGGCTTCATATGGAAATATATGAAATTATTTAGCTGCATACAATGAATAGCTTTAGGACAAGTGATCGAGTAAATAAATGGTAAAAATATTTGAATTGCGTAAATATTTTTTCACTAGTGTGTGTGTTTCCATTAAGACTATACAGCTATGATTAAGTATTAAAAAAAAACAAGTGGGTTATTTGAAAACATGAAACAGTTCAAAAGGTGCAACCAAATCAGCAGGTCACCTGCATGCCTTTGGATTCTTTTGTCACGCGCTTGACCTTTATTTCTTCTGCGGCCCCCAGCTCTTGAAAGAAGCCGTGGAATCACAACGTATGTGTGAGCTCATGAAACAGCAGGAGACCCACCTTAAGCAGCAGGTAGGGAATAATCGCATTGTGGTTGTATGATTTCTTATTTCCCGTGTCCGAAAGACTAATATATTTGTGAATTGCTATTTTCAGAGTTCATGAATGTCTTGTTTAATTTTTGAGGAAGTTGACCTAAAATGGATTCCAACATGTTGTTTAGAGCCTTATACTTTCCTTTCCCACAGTTGGCATTATACACAGAAAAATTTGAGGAGTTTCAGAACACCTTATCTAAAAGCAATGAGGTCTTCACAACCTTCAAACAGGAGATGGAAAAGGTGAGAAAAATGGGAGAAAAAAAAGGCCCTCTGCAAAGATAAAAGTTTGCTAAAAGAGAGAAAACAGTTTGAATTGCATACGTGTCATTAGTTCATCCAAAATCAGGGTAAAGCTTTTTTTTTTTTTTCAAGTCTCATTTATTTATAATAATACAATGAAGCATAATCACAATGGTACAGCAAGATACATGCAGATGAGCATTGAAGACATAGATAAATCAGATCAAAGTGTGTATGTAATAGAGCTGTGGAATGAATGTTGTACATTACCAGGTCATGGATACATAGTGACAGCCAAAATCAGGGTAAAGCTAAGGATAACAGATGTCGACTTTTTTTTTATATGCAGATGACAAAGAAAATAAAAAAGCTTGAAAAAGAAACTTCTATGTATCGCTCCAGGTGGGAGAGCAGCAATAAAGCTTTGCTTGTGATGGCTGAGGAGGTGAGAAGGAAAAACAACTACTTTTTCAGACTCATGGGGAAAAATGAAACAGAATTTTTTTTACCAGCATCGTTGACAAATTTACTGATCAAATATGCCCATCCTTGATATATTCCTATTTTAAGTTTTTTTTCTAATAGGCACAAAAAGCAGAAGAATATAATTTGAAGCCCTGTGAAACATTTCCCCTCTCTCTTTTAGAAAACTGTTCGTGACAAGGAGCAGGAAGCCTTACAAGCAAAAATCCAGAAGTTAGAAAAACTCTGTCGAGCTTTACAAACAGAGAGAAATGATCTCAACAAGAAGGTGCAGGGCCTGAGTGGGCCTCCGGCTTCTTCTGAGGCAGCTGTGGGGGAGACCAGCAGTTGCACGCTGCCGCTTTCTGTGGACAGTGTAGGACTGAGCAGCAATGAGACCTGCAGAAATAATGATGTCCATCCTCCAACACCTTCCGCTACTCTTGCCACATCTGGGGCTGAATGATGCAGCAAATATTTATAATGTCTCATCTATTCTTTTATATTGTGGCTTATATTTTGTACCCACCTTTACACCTTGAAATTCCTGCTTAACACATTAACATATCACAGGGTCATACAGACAAGATTCGGCAAAAGCCACTGGAAAGGAACGTGACCTGGCATGGTAGCACCTAATAACGTTAAAGTAGTAATTGCTTGTGATAGGTAACAGCTATGTTACTGCTGTATGCGGGAGTTAGTTACGTTACATGTTAGGCTCACTAAAGGAATGGTTGTAGGTAATCAAACAAGGACACTGCTTTTATTATTATTATGTTATGGAAAATAACACTGGCTGTGATAGCACAGCCTCCCTATGAAGAGTCTGAACCCTGCAGGCCAAGCGAGATTTCAAAAAGCCTGCAGCTTACTTATTTACTATGGTATGCCTGTGGAATAAACATTTAAAAAACTGAAATTAAAAGATCAACATAAAAAAAAAATATTCTCACTTTAAAATTCTGTGCTTTCATATAAGCGAGTTGCTACAATTATTTTAGCTACTACTTTACTCATCTATTGTTAAGATGTTTGCACAATTCAGAATGGTTAATTAATCAGAACCTAGTATTTAAAAATGTCACGGCGGAGGTTTTTCTTATTAATACAAAAACCTGTCTTTCTTGCGCAGGTGCTAACTACGTTCCTGGGTGCTGGTTTTTGTGTCAGCCAGTTATTCAATTTTAGATTAATGGTTCGGCTTCAGTTTGCAAAGCAGGTCATAACTTGCGCATTCTGGTCTTCTGGGGTGTTTTTTGGCTAAACCAGCACTCAAGTGATTTTATATTTATCTAGAATTGTTTATGAAGTGAATGAAGTTATTTTGTTTAACATGCCATTACTGTTGGGGAAAATCATGAAGGCTTTCTCGATGGAAGTCTCTGCTGTAGGTGTGTTTTCACTTGAAAATGTTATGAATGGTTACCAAGCTTGTTCCCGTTATTATCCTAAATACCACATGTAGATCTGTGCTGCTATCAGCGCGTTCATTCACTATTGCAGATCTATTTCTGTAAATGTGTAGTACAGTGCTAATCAAGTCAATTTTCACCGATTACATTTTAGACTGGCTCATCCGCAGCAAGCTCCTCCTGCGATCGGGGCTGATCTGACCCTGCATAAATTAGCATAGTTAAATTAGTGAGTTTTCCTGAATGGTAACTTATATTCAACTGGGTCGTGCAGGGCCACTCTTGTCAGATGATTAAACTGGTTTTGGACCAATAATAATGCACAGAGGATGTGGTGAAAGAAATTGTTAAAATTAGCCTACAAACTCATAGTTTAGCGAATAAAACTCAATGTTCTCGTATCTTGTGATTTAAATTACGCATTTATCCTCTACCTCTTCCCTGTTACATATGACTTGCTGAGTACAAATTGGTCAGATGTCATCCAGTGTAACTCAGGATTCTTAAAGTGCTGGATTATGTTGCTGAATAATTCTTTGGAGTTCAGAAACCTGTAATGGATTACTAGTCTTTTAATTATTGACGGTGAATGCAAACCAGTCCTTTCTCTTTCATAACCCTGCATGATCACGTAGAATTACAGTATAACTGGTCATTTTTGCTGCAGATGTTATTGAAAGAAGCTACTTGGTAGTATCTTATACTTTAGTGTATGTTACAAAGTTGTGCTTTAAGCAATGCATTGCTCTGGGTGGTGTGTCTAAACAAATTGAAAAATATTGCATATAATTTGCTTATATATTTCATTCTTGTTTCAAATGTTTATCCGGGTAACATTGTATAGAAAGAACTTGGGAATTCATGTGGTGCCCTATAGATGCCATCAGCATTGGCTCCTGGTAGGCAGGCCAGATGGGCTAAACTGCAACGCATAGAATTTTAGTAGATATCAAGAGTGATTTTGATGCATATTTAACATTTTTCTCACAGCCATACCAGTACAATCTGCAGAATGTTTACATTGGTTGTTAAGGTGACCACTTTGCAAATTTGGTTAGCTTCAAATGCTATGCTTTGGTATAGGGTAAGGGAAATTGATCTGATGGACCATCTACTGTTACCAGAAACCTGGGTCTTAGAGGAAATAAGTTATATTTATAAAGTGATTAAATGAAAAACTCTAGTAAGGAGAACGTACCGTCATGTGCATCCTAATAAATTCAACAAACATTGCAATCGCTAAGGTCCATAACTTTTACTCAAAATCACAAGCCTGTGCAATTTCACATAATTCACTTATATTAAAAATGTACTGCTTGCGCCATTATTTAATAATAGCTGATGTAAATGATGTTGATTATGAGTAGGACAATACTACCTATTAGTCTGATTCAGTAGCAGTCTTCTTAGACAAGCTCTGAAGCACAGCCGTTGTCACCTTGCGTATGGGTTAAAAAGGAGCGTACGGTTGTGTAAATTTAGAAGCTCTTAACATGGTGACCTCTGCTATCTATTAGATACTTCCAATAAAGTAGTTTAATTGATGCAAGCATAGTATCTGTAGCTGAGCGCATCACAAAGACTGGGCTTGAATACATGCCTAGGTTATTTATTAGGTTTGGATTTATTTTTCCTAAGTGGGAATGTGTTTGAACTGTGTTGTTAAAGCACTGTTCGTGTGTGTGTGTATTGATGATTTCTTATTGTCAAAACTGCGGTACCAAAGAGATTGCTGCTCTCTGTGCTTTATAAGAAGACTACTTGGCCTGCGTTCTTGCCGGCAGACCAGGAGATTATTTATCCGTTCTTTCCACAAAGACAAATAAAACTGTTTAGCCTCTTCTGAGCTTTCTTTTGTCATATTGGTGCAAGCTAATAAGAACTGTTCACAAGGCTCTTTACTAGAAAACATGTCACTGTTTGCTTTCCTTTTCTGTTACCGTTTTGTCATAGAATTGATATTCAGTTACTTAAGATAAATATAGCTCTGGTAACACACACTAATCGCTATGTGAACTTGGAATATATCCAAAGATCATCACCCTCAGGTTGATAACTGCTTATTTTTTATAAAAAGTTTCTGTCATGTAATTATCCCTAAATCCGACCGTATACTCCAAAATAAAATAAAAAATAAACCAATCATAAGTGGTGAACTTAGACCGCTACATAGTAACAAATTCCTCAACTATCCTATTTTTATACTGGGAACACATTGAGCGAGGTACTCTTGCTTCTCCGTCTGTCGTGTGAAGAACTGTGTGTAGGTGATCCAAAAGGGGTCAAGGCCATGTAGAAAGCCGTACTTTTCTGGGGCCTCAATTGCCGAGGGTGAGGGATAAGCGGCCCCTTCCCTCACAGACCTAAGCCAAGAAGGCTGGATCATCTAGTGTCCTTCAGGGAACTATGGCGGGTGAAAGCCAAAACTCATTCCCCTCCACCAAAAGAACAAGTCTTCCCAGACCCGGCTCCCCTGTGCTGTTTTTTTTTTTTTTAGTGAACCATATGCCTGTATGAAATCATAAAAACAGCACCACATCCGGCCATAGCGCACTGCTGATGTTGTAAAACATTTCCTTACAACCACCAGCCATAGGCCAGGGTGTTTTAAGTGTGAGGGTACAAATTTGAAAAACGGCACGTGAAAGGGTCTATCTTTGCTCACTGAGGCGTTTGTGTGCTTAATTTAACTGGGTACTTAATAATAATTGTGTTACACAGACGTACACTGTTTTAATGCAACTCCGAGTTTTGTTTACGCATTTAAATGGTGCTACCCATATCTTTGACATTTTGGAGTAAATGTTAAATAATGCCTATAGTATGATGGACCAAACTATTAAATAGTACTACTGCGTTCTGTTTCCAACAAATTTAAAAGGAACTCCCGGAATTTTCCCCATCACAATGCTAACACAGAGGAAAGTGTATAAACTGCAACTTTGGTGTAATGGTGCATTAAACGTGGCCTTTGTTGCTATGGTGATTGCGCCCAAACCGCTGTTAGCATTGACTAGTTACTCCAGAAGGATCTGTCTCTGTGGTTACTGTATCTACAGGGTTATCTTTCATTAGAAATGCAGGACCCTTGTGGAAAGAATTCAACAGGATCTCACAACTGGTGTTAAATAGTATCAGACACCATGTCCTAGAATTACCCCTGTGTAGGGGAGGAAAGATAATCATGATTCAAACGCTGGGAGGATCACGGTGATAGCAGAGAGGGCTGGATCTGAGGATGGTGGATATGGATATGTCACACAGGGCAAGGTGGACTATTACACATGCTGGAGGCTGGCTAGTGGCTGCCCCCAGACCGAGCATGATGGGTGACAGGAGGGTGATCTGGAGCGATGGGTACTGATACAGGGGGAGGGAGCATGTGATGGATAGGAGGGGCAATGTGACAAAAGGGAATGGTGGAATGGTCACTATGAAGAGGAGCTGCGGTGCTGAAGGCGCAGCAGAGGACGGAGCGGTGTAGTGGTTGGGGGCAGCCGGTGTCCTGTCGGCAAATCTCCTCTGTCAGGTCAGTCACTGCTGGGATTCTCGGGCTTCCCGTGCCTTGTTCTTCTCTCGGTATTAGAATAATACACCCCGGGAAGATGCGCTCTACTGATCTCATCAGATTATCTATTACTATTATTAGTAATAATAACGCTGCCACTCCCCGTGCTTCACTCATCCGACGCTGCCTGTCTCTGTCCGCCTGCTGGCGACACATTGTGAGAGCGGTATAACCGGCAACGACAGACACAACAGCTGACGGCAGGACGAGCGTAAACACAATAGATCGTTACACGGAGGATCATGAGAACCAACAGGAGGCCCAAACAGGAACCGTGTTGGTTCCATTATTTGTGTACCTCCATAACACACATGTATGAACATGGTACCCCCAGTACTGTTTACCCCTCGGTGTACATCTTACTCACAATAATTATTCTCATACTGAAAAAACTAAGCAAATTCCCAAAATATGCCCCCGGGATGTACTTTCTGTAGCCTATATACTTCACATCTTAATTCAAATGGTTGTGGATGCACAACTTGTAATGTCATGCCCCCCCCCCCATTGTACAGTGCTGCAGAATATGATTTTGGGTCCCCAGACTCTGTAATTGTTTTGCTGATATATATAGGTGCTGTTGAAATGCTGAATTAAATGCTTTCAGAGCTAAATATAGCATTAACAACATAATTCCCAGCGCTGTAAAAGATCCAAACATTTTGCCGAAATCATTCTTTCAGCATTTGAATTTTTTTTTTCTTATTTATATTTTTGGCCAGGAACATTTAATCATCTTGTGACACAAAAGCAATTACTGATTGTTTCTATAGAAACTTTAAAAAGCTCCTAAAAATATCTTACTTCTCCCACCCACCGATCCTGAGACTAGAAAGTTGTCTTTATATACTATATATGTTATATATATATATATTCCGCATATACACAGTATATTAATCTGTAAACATGGTAATGTGGGTTTATATAATATACCCAACTACAAAATTTATTTGTAAATGTTTTGAGTCAATTAGAAGCATTCTTTTTCAAGGAACTCTCTGATCTTCCTTTGATATTTTATTTTTACTGTGAGTCTAGTCTCGTCTTGAACATTATAGGGTGCAATAGATGTGTCACATATAGAAAGCTGTCTGTGCGTACAGATGACACCTGCTGTCTAAGAAAACTATATAGGCATCAAGAAGGGACCAGGCAAAATCAAAGCTCTGAATATTTGAAATTTGAAATTTATGGTATCTCTGTCTCTCTCTTTCTCTCTTCTCTGAATATTGGATCTAGACAACCACACGCTTTGCAAATCGTATTACATTTTAAAAAGTCAGATTGGGATATTTCAGAACAGACACCAGATCTTTAATACTTTTGTGCATGTTAACGTAGGGTCCACCATTATTCAACTTTTTATTTGGATAATTGAAAGGTTTCATGGTTTGCAATTTATCTTTTCCTCGGAACCCAGCAGAATGTTTTTTGTTTTTTTTTTAGAATTCTCACACATTCATCTTGTTACTTAACTTTCAAAGAGCATCAAGGAATTGGTTGAATGTACTAGATAAACATAATAAAAATAGACATACAGTTAGGCACATTAATACTCGTGGTCAAGTAGGTGGAAGACTGTAGGGAAACTGAAAATCTCAGTGCAACAACCTCCAAAATAACAGTACTTACCCAAACATCTGTAGCTAGCTCCATTTGCACCCGAGGCAAGAATGGAAAATTGTGCCCCAGCTATTTTTTTTTTTACAGAGGTTGTTTTGTTTACACTGCCCTTACACACACCTGTCCATGAACACACATATACACATGCACGTTGCTTTTACACACACACTTGTCGATTAACACGCATATACGCATACACTGCCCTTACACACGACTGCCCATAAACACACACATACACTGCCCTTACACACGACTGCCCATAAACACACATATACACATACACTGCCCTTATACACACCTGCCCATTAATACAGATATACACATGCACTGCCCTTACACATGACTGCCTTTACATACATATACACACACACCAGCTTATAAACATACACTGCACTGCCCTTACACACACACTGTCAATACACATATCAGCTTACAAACACTCTCATATATACACATACACTGCCTTAACACACTGCCTTAACACACGCCTGCCCACTAACACATATAAACACATACACTGCCATTAAACACAACTGCCTTTACACACATACACACACACACCAGCTTACAAACATACAAATACGTACACTGCCCTTACACACACACACACACTGCCCATACACACACCAGCTTACAAACACACGCATATATACACATACACTGCCCTTACACACACCTGCCCATTGACACATATATACACATAAACTGCCCTTACACAAGCCTGTCCATACACACGTGTATGTCCATACACTGCCCTCACACACCTCTGCCTTTACACACACACACACCACACACACATATATATATATATATATATATATATATACACACACCAGCTTACACATATATATTAGTTATTTTAAAAATGAAAAATGGAGATGAATTAAAATCTAGTTTCATTTACACATTTGGGTTGATGTTCTTTGGGTTTGCAAATTTTATTTTTTATATAATTAGATATAGTCATGTGTTTGATAATAATAGAGAATTTGCATACAATCAAATGACAGACATGGAGGGGATTATAGATGCACCACACACAATTCTCTCATTAAAGAAGGTTTAATTGTAAGCCTATTATTAGGCGCTCTTGTAGCGAAGTGTGTGTGAGGCACATTTTGTAACCTGTCTATTGTCAGAAACTTTAGATTGACTAAACAGTAACTGGATTTTAAGTTTCGATTTGGTGAGGTCGGTGCTTCTTTAACTTATTGGAAAAGGGGAGATGACATCAGCAGACGACATTAATTCATATCAATTGATAGAACAATTACCCTGGTTGAAAAAAGCAAACACTACATGTAGTTTTAATAAATACCCTAGTTACCCACTATTATAATTGTAACAAACAATATGTGACTGTGCTATAGAAACATAACAATGTTGATTTTCATGATGTACTTTCTTTGGACTTTGTATTAAGTATGTTTTGTAGTTATACCTATTGCACTTTTTCACAGTGGCAGTGTATAGTACGTAGAAACCAGTATAGTTGTTAGTTTAGATAACCGCGATCTCCCATGTAAGATAGTGAAAGTATTAAATATGTACCTTTGAATAGCCTCTGATGTCACCCTGATAATATCAGATAACACAAAGGTCTCACTCTGAGCAGGATGATGATGGCAATGTAGAACTTTCAGTTGACAGGAGTATCTAATATCTCTAAATGATTCATACTGGATTCTTCTAACTCAGCGAACACATAACAGTTGGGCAAAGCCAAATCTAACACAGATAACTTCATACCTGTGTTTTAAAATACAGACTTCTAACACAATATATTTATCTTAGATACATCAGCTGGGGAAGAATGGAGGACAAGAGGAAGAAGAGGAGTCCCAAAGTATGTGTGACCCAAACTTTACCCTCCGGATCCTTGCGCAAAATGTCTGCTCCTCCCAGTAAGAGCGCCACCTTCAGTTTGGGGATCCCTCATCCTCCCTCCCCAAAACAGAAAAACAAAATCAAGAGGTAACAAGCTAGATGTACATTCACAAACATTCATGCAAACCTACCAGGGTATCTTGTGATCTATCTTCCGCAGATGTACAAAGATGCTGAAATATTTCTATATATTTCTGTATAGTGTGTGTTTAAAGGTATATAATACAATACGTTCTCTGTTGCCAACAATATCAAAGCACATAGAAAGTGAATCAGTGAGAGTTTAAAGTTTAACTTTCATTTTAAAAGATTAAAGATTGTTTAAAGATTAAAAATTGCAAGTATGGATGGAGAAAGGTGGAATGCCACAGCCCCCTCTCTCTTGTCCCAGAATAGAATGGTGTAAGGAAATGGAGCTATACTCTATCCCATTGGAGGTCCCAACAGCAGTTACATACAGCATCTATTTGCTAGCAGTTTCTATACCGGGACATATTTAACAGGTCATACTTAATCATATTTTTAAAGGAGTGGCTGCCCAGTCCTGGCCCACAGCAGCATCCCCAGCCACCGCCAGGGCATATCTTAAACCATTCTCCTCCTGTTCTGGGTGCTGGGACATCGTCATATCTCAGTGCTAAGGAGGCTTTGCCTACTAGGCCCAGACCTCTTTAGTGCTGATGGATTGGTTACAAGGAAGATCTTTGATTTCCCTACATGGGACCATTCATCAAATTGCTCTCCAAGGAGGTCTAGTTGGCGTAGGTCTTTATTTTCTACACAGGAGTACATCAATGCACAGGTCATATTTCCAAATGTACACATTACATTGTATATCTCATTTAGACACGCAAATGGGATTATAAAACATGCACCATATACAGTAGCATCTAAAGAAATCCAACTTTTTTTTTACTTTATAAAGTTAAGAACGTTTACAGGGGTTAGCTTAAGCGTGAGTCAACTAATCCAAAGTAAACAAACAAAAGCTGTTTAGGAATGAATCCTGTGGATCACGTCTCTCATCTCAGAGTATCAAGATTGTTACGTGATTAAAGTGTCAGTATCATTCTGTCTCTCGCAGCCATCCTGTTAATATAATACAGGAATGAAAGCACAAATACACAAAGTCATATTAAACACATAAACATATATCTAGTGTATATTGTGTATGGAAGTAGAGATTCCTCAATGAACAACTAAGAAACATATACATTTGCTCGAGAAGCATGGATTTTATAAAATAAAAATGAAAATCTGCATACATACTTAGATATAATGTAAGCCTACATCTGTCTAGGAAATTCATAATAAAATGCACAGGCATGATTTTATTTTTGTGACTAAAGCAAAGTTAATAAAAGAACAGATGCCAGTAGAATATACCCAAACGCATGAATAAAACATGACCAAATACAACATAAGAACTGAATAACTTACCTATGACAAGATGGATTTGCTTTTATTGATATAATATTGAATGAAGGGAAGTGAGTAAGATACGCATTAATATTACGTTTAAATTGCATATGGTTCAAGGCTGTTTTATGTTTTTTTACACTTTAATGCGTATGATAGCCGAGTAGTCCATCTAAATGAATGTGATTGTCCCCACGGCAGCACTTTGCCATTTCTTTGTGTACCCACATACCTTCTTCAGAATCCATACCCGTATATAAACCTTTGTTTAGCCTGAGAGAAAAATCTAAAAATGGGGAAAAAATATGCATTTCCACATTTTCACCTACAATACATACATAGCTAGTGAAAATGGGCGAAAAAAAAGAAACAGTGGATCATTGAAGAAATAGCTAAGATGTCAACGAAAGGGGATGTTATTGCTATGGGGGACTTTAATAAAGGGAGGCTGTGCTAGATTTAGATCTAGATTTGTGTCTTACGCCATCTTGTATGGATTTGCTTTGACCATCTGAGATCAAAACAACATCCAACTCACGTCACACAGGCATGGCAGACATTTTTTCAGGATTCAGTGTTCAATGATATTAAACTAATTTAATATATGGACTAGATTGGCCCACAAACATAGTTTGATCAATGTCTTTTGTATTCTGACCTGGTTATGATCACACTTGGGAACTTGTACTCAGCTTTTGTGCTAAGATCAAGTGTGAGAGAGAGAAAGTTTGGTCCTCTAGCGTTAAGGGCAGAATTCTATCATGAAGCGAGAGGGTCATAATAGTGGGCACTCGACATGTGAGGTGTGTGTGTGTGGGGTCACACTTTTTATATGCATGGATTGTAAGCATGCCATGCACACTGCAGACTTTTCATTTTGCATTTTTTTTTATTAATCTCTCACTTAAATCACCAATATGATGTCATATATTTTAATATTATTGAGCCTATGGATGATTTACAAACTTACATAAAAAAATCAGAACACTCCAGGCACAAAGGCATTGGGAGATTCTCCATGTGCATGTACGAAAAACACTCCTATTAATGTCAATCAGTATCAAGAATCACAACACATTAATAAGGTTTTGGTAGCAGTATAAACTGCTTTTTGTGCCCACTATGTAGGAGGTGAGAGTAGGTTCTCACCCTATTGAGAGTGTGCCTTGACGTGGCGGGGGAGCTTAATTATGCTTTGGCCAATTCATATAACCAAAACCTCGCATTTATATTATGTTTATATATTTGTTGCCAACTTTATTAGGGTGAAAAGCGCAGACATTTTTAGTTTTTTGTATACATTGTACAGCCAACACACTGTATTTGCAGCATGCTCATACCTGTTTGTAGGCCACGTATTAAACATTTGTATTATTTGAGCCTGAGACTAGCTTAGCGCACCGACATTTTTTCTTTTTCCCAGTATCAAGAATCGTATACATGCACCTTTCATTATATATATATTATATAAACCTATGCAAAGCTGTGTGCACTTTTTGGGTACCATTCCTTAAAATCTATCCTTTTTTCCATGACTCCCTGCATATTCCTTTAGGGTGATAAAGGAGCGTTTACGACCATCTGCTGCTGGTGAAGGAGTGACACCAGGGCCCAGCCTACAGCACTCATTCCTGACAGACGTATCACATGTGTGTGAGATGGAAGGAGGTCTCCTGAGTCTTCTCAATGACTTTCACTCTGGGAAACTACAAGCATTTGGTAATGAGAATGGGGAAGATTTCAAGCTTGGTTACCGGATGTCCCCTTTCTGCATTTGGCCTTCTCCCTCATCCTCCCAACATCTGTTATTGTGTCTTCTCAGTGTCCTTTACCTGCTAACCTTGCATTACCCTTACTCTGTATTGTGATATACTTTTATCATACCGAGTACCCATGTGTCCATGGAATAATTTTTTATGGTATCTTATAGCAGTATCTTTTTACAGGCCAGGTGTGTTCTTTTGAACAGCTGGAACGAGTACGAGAGATGCAGGAACAGCTGGCACGACTCCATTTCAGTCTAGACATCTGTTCAGAGGAGCTAAGAGAGGACACTCATGCGGAGCGTAACCTGGAGCAACTCCTCAATAATGTGAGACAGGAAGTGTACTTGTGTGTGTTTGTCCCATGTCCTTGTATAAGGGCTTGCTTATTATTAAAATGCGTATTGTCTACCTCTACGTAAACATAGATCTCCTATTCATAAATGCATTTTCAGCTTGAAGGGAAAGGTACTATTAATTACAGGGAATGATACACCTATAAGGAACCATTCCTAAAGTGTTATCTTTTGTATTCAATGGACCCACATGCCATAAGTAATATTTACCCATAACAGACCCAGGTATGTGTCAGATGTGCTTTTATGCCTAGTAGGAGTTTATATTTTATATATGGTGAGTGTTCATTGTTTGGCCTCCCCTCTATCACCAAGTGACCGCAAAGAGTGCTTTAAATATAAGATATTGAAGTACTTTACATATTCGTAACTGAAATTATACCCCTTGTAATTTGTAGCTGTGTGGGGATTCCCATATTCCCAAACGTACTGAGTACTTCCTTGCACGCATCTACCATTAATGAGAATAGCAAATAATGTTGTACTTTTCCATTTTCTCTGTATAAAATATATTGTATGTGTTGTGGTTGATATTATACCACTATGTGTTCAACTTAGTGTTATAGAATTGAAAAAGCAGTAGTAGGAGTATTTATTGATGAAATAAAAAATATTCCCTAGGCCACCAACACCCAAATACCTCACTGCACCCAGATCCAGCATGTATATGCACATGAGACCATAAACACCGCCTAAGTGACATCATTGTTAGCTAATGATTGGCATTGTACTAGAGAAGAATATGATTAGGTATGTTGGCAACAATGTTTTGCTCCACTCCCACCCCAGCCATCATATACACGTAAATGCATATGATATCCAAGAGGTCCCTTTAAATTTTTGTATAAAGTACAAAGAGTACTACCATTTATGTCAATGGAAGCATTTTCCTGTCATTGATTGGCTGTTTCAGCCAGCCAATCAATGGCAAGAATTATCGGACCACAGAGGAGAACGATAGCTGCAGAGCTGCAGCCCATTCCTCAGGTAAGTGTTTCTACAGTACGTTAATATTCATTCCTCTTAAGTGGAGCTGTCTGGAAAGTAAACTGTCCCTTTAATTCAGACACACAGATAATTGTACTCTAGTTTAAACTGGGTCATTGGATTGGAAGTATTTGGGCATGTTCCCTGTTTGATAATGCGCAATGTGATGTATACCTGTAACACCTGGTTGTGTCTAATTGATTATGTGTAATGAGTAAAGTAGGTACATATACATCTATCGTCTGTATTTATTTTTTTTATTTATTTTTTTTTTCAGCTTGAAGAGCTGAGTAATTCAATGTATCCTTCAGAAGTGTTTCAAGTGTTTCACAGTTATACAGATGAGGCAAAGACACAAAGACTTTCATATGAGAGAAGGAGTACAGTGCTAACTTGTGGCTTTTCTGGGATTTTTTAAATATATGACATTTTTCATACAAGTAAGAAAGCACAATTATAATACAGTTCCAAATGGTGGTGGTATCCCTTGAAGAAATATAGCAATTATTACTTTGACATAGAGGAATATATATATATAGTGATCCATTTCAAAATCTGAAATACTTCAGTTGAGTTCCTTTCTCTAGACAATTTAGTAAGGAAACCACTTTTTGCATGCAATTTGGAGGAAATGGGGGTTATGCATAAAGAGCAATTCATGAACGAATTTGAAAGTGATCTAATCACTATTTCATCAACCAATGAAATTATCCAAGTCGCCGTATCTAACACATATAAAACCAGACCTTTAAAATTTTGCACCAGGATTACTCTTTATACATAACCCACATTGGCTGTGGATATTGGCTTATCTATACCAACCATCTATCTATAAGAACCATAAATGGAGGGTATGCCAGTGAGAGAAAAAGTTGAACATAACTTACTGTTGTTCCAATGTAATTCTAAATCTATATGCTTTTTTACTTAACATATAATTCAGACAAAAGCTAAACTTGGCTGAAAACCAGGAGACACCACCTTCCCCAAGTGACGATGTGACAGAGAGTCTCCAGTAAAAATACAAAATGCTGAACTCAAACTCAAAACAGTTCGGGACTAGCACTCAAGTGCGAACGGAGGCCAACTAATGGATTGCGAAGCACACTACAAGTAAATTACTCAGGCTCTACAAAACATAGAGCTTAGTAAAAAGTATATGGCAGCTTGAGTGTCAGAAAGACTAGGTCAGGCGTACATTAGGTATAGGTGGAGGCACAAAAGCACAAGAGTAGTACATATATGATTTAGCCATGCAGCTAAGTTGGTTGATAGCGCTGAGAAAAAAGCTGTAATAAAATATGCAACTTCAGAGTACACAGTGGTATTCTCACATTCACTCAGGTTAGTACCTAAACTGTGGCACACTATTGGTTTTCCATTGTAGACAGCAGTGAATGTGATCTGTATCTAATAATAATATATATATATATATATATATTAGAGTTTAATAAATATTTCAATGCATTAGAAATATTGTATTGTGTTGTTATTCCACTTAAATGCACTTCTTGTCTTGACACACAACAAAAAGCCCAGGAGAATGAAATACACAAATAAAATAATCAAATAACACATTATTTGCATTGAAAGAAAATGCAAAGTGGATTCTGTACCAAATGCCCTCAAATGAATGGTTTGGATGCATTCCCACATCCTTAGTAGAAAACTACTTAGAAAGCTAGCTCTCATACACATATACAAGATGCCTGAAAGCACTTACAATATTCCTAAGAACTGTGTATGTTTATTATACCTACTCCAGATGCTTCCCGTCTTGCTCAAGAGTAACGATGTTAAAAAGCATAAAAAATTCTTACAAACTTTTTATATGGTAACATAAGAAATGTAGAATCTCCTTGTTAAAATTGCAGCAGACATCAGCACAAGGGGTGCTGAATCTCCCAAATGTACACGAGTACAATCTGGCAGCTAATTATAGAATAGCGGTGGACTGGCTCACTGATGTGCAATGTTTTGCGTGGGCTGAACTCGAGCAGCAAACGACCCCTGACACACACACCTAGCCTCCCTTCTGCACCTCCCATGGTCTGAGCATGTGAATCCTAACCCTTTATTGACAACTACATGCAGGGCCTGGAGAGTGGTGAGGAGGCATATGCTGGGATTGTTCCAGATTCTTACCCCTTGTTTTGAAACTGGCCTTCCAACATGGAAAAGAAGACCAGGTGTTTTTTGAACGCTCTTTGCAGGATGAGGCAGATTGCTCAACCTGACCTAGGGCAGTGGGCCCCAGCCCATACCTAGGAACTTTTTGGCTTCTACGGGCGGCCCCACTAACGTCACGGGACACATGTCACTTTTCGAGGGGAAGAGAGCGGGGAGTGGGGCGTGCTGCAATGCCACTTCCGCGACACAGACTTTCCCCGCAAATAAAGTCTCTCAGCACTCCAGTAGTTCAGTGAGGTATATTTAATTCAGCAACATGGGCAACGTTTCGACCATACGGTCTTTATTGAGCCGTAAGGTCAAAACGTTGCCCGTGTTGCTGAATTAAATATACTTCACTGAACTACTGTAGTGCTGAGAGACTTTATTTGTGATATTTTGGGGTGCTGGTGGAGCCCAGTTCAAGCACCAGAAATATTGGTGTGCTGTTCTGCTATTTATACATTGGTATAGAGTTTCCCTGCAGTCACCCGGAGTCTCCAAGCAAAACCTGGAGAGCTCCCAGGTATGCTCCAGCTACCCTCTCTTCGTTGGTGTCTTCACTGCCTTAAAGGCCTGCTGTGCCTGGATATGACGTTGTATCCCTGTGCTCTGTGTCTAAAAGCCTTCACAGTGTAAATGGGCCAGTTGAGATCAAAGATCTTGCCTGTAACCGGCCATTGAGCAGCAGGATACTGGGGGGGGGGCTGATCACCCAAAAGAGCAATCTGCCCACCAGATTGGAAGCAGGGGGGTTGCCTTCCCCTGGACCTCCCACCATAGGCCAGAATAGGTCACGGATCTCCACTAGAGCTGTACATTGTGTTATGTCCCCCTTTTTTTCTCTGTTTCTAGAGAGATCAGCTTGTGGAGATTAAATCATGCAAATATGTGTGAAAGCTTAGAGAGATATAGAGGTTTAATTAAACCAGTATACTAAAAAAATATTGTTTTTTGATAATAGGAGTCTGCAGGCCCATGCAATCCTGTTTTACCTGTATGTTGCTAGTGTGCCATTTTGTTTTCTTTTTTCCATCATCAATTTCCAGTCTTGTATCATAAGCACTGTTGATGAAAACCTTCATGAGCCCTTCTCCCAGCCGAACCTTCTGCCACCATTAGGCCCTATTCTTTTTCTTCTTGTCCCATGTAGGCCCTCCTCTGGAGTATTCCAATTGTGTATTTGGCCATTGCTCAATGCATATAACTTTCCCAGGGTTTCCCCAGCAGTATCTTATGTTCTGGCATCCTTGGCATTGGCATTATTGTGGCAAATTTTCCATTTCTGCACTGTGGCTACTAAGAGGCTTGAAAGTAGCAATATCTTTCTTAACTTTTCTGATTAGTCTTTCCATTTATTTGACCACAAAACAAAGCAAGCATTCACCACATGCCAAGCGAATACCATTCAAAAAACACCTACGGCATATATATCAGGCATTTCATCACACTACATGGCCATATATTGCTTAGGCTGCCACTACGTCAAAGTACCCCAAGGTCTGAATTATTTGTACTGAAATGCACTAATTTACGGTCTGCGTGCATTTCTTGAAACAAGTTGCCTTGCAGTCAACGGTGCATCGTCTTGATCCTGGTCCTGTAGCTCGGATATTTCCATTTCCATGGAGGACCCTCTACCTTTCGGATGCGCCTGAGTCTTCTTCCAGGCCCGCTGTATCACTAGACGACGAGTGTTTTCTTTTTTGTTTGGACTCAAAGAAAGGGGGCGAAACTTGGGAGGTAGAGTGTCAGCGCTACTGTTCATCGGCATAATCCTGTATTCTCCGCTGTTAGACACTGGAAAATGAAATTGGGACCATGATCCCGAATCCTGCTGTCTCGCCGAGCTCTAAACCAATCCTGAGCTAGACAGAGGTAGATCTTTGTAAGACAGCGGGATAGAGTGGCAAAATCGGGACTGTCCTGCCCAAAGTTTGCACTTTTAGGGTCTACATAGTAGCATTGTTGCATCCCTTCAGCAATCTTATCTCCATACCTGGGAACTCTCCGGGTTTGACCCCGAGAAGTCCGGGTGAAGCACCGCTTCTCTGGGTGAACACCCCGCTCCCTGCCCATTTCCCTTTTAAATGGGAGTGTTTCCTGCGATGTCTTTTTTTTCGTAGAAGACTGTGTGTACTAGTCTTATCTGTTCATATTTCCAGGCCTGACCTGTACATTGGAACAGAAATATATTAAGTAATAATTATATTTTTACTGTATATCACTGTATGTTACTGTCATTTTAAAACTTATAATTTCTTATCGAAACATTGGTGGAAGACATGTAACGTTCTGGATGTACTAAATTAATAAAGTGGCCACGTTCTTTTTTTGTTTAAAACGAGCTCCACAAATTCGATTTTTAAAGATTTTATATTTAAAAAGTTTTCTCCGTCGTACGCTGCATAGGATAGTATCGGAGTATCTCATTTTTTTTACTTATGTCAAATGTGTATGCATTTAAAATCTGTTTATGCTACACGTGCAGTGGTCCATTGTGACCAGCAGGCGGCGTCCAGTTCAGCGAAATACACTCTCTTAACCAAGTAGAATGTGCGACGGCGGGATAGATTGATGACATCACTGATACGCGCCGGCGTTGCTAAGGAGACGGCAGTTGAAAGATGGAGGAAAATGAGAGACTAGAACGGAATTTGAGAATGCTGCAGGTGAGAGAATGCCCACTTGTGCGTATAGAGAAATAGCGCACAGTTAAACAGTATAGTAAATCTTTGGGTTCAAATATAGAAACTGTGGTATGATGACAGGCATATGAGATGAGGGACAATTGCTCATCCGTCATTACTATACACTTAACCACCTTAGCTACACTCGCCATGGGTTTTGTATCGCAAGTTGCATGATGTTTCACAAAAAGTTACCCTGTTGTGTGTGGAAAATCCTCCTAAAACAGGGCATCTTTTGTGAAACATCATGCAACTTGCAATACAAAATGCATGGCGAGTGTAGTTAAGGTGGGTATTTTTTTGGATAACCATCTAACATTTATAGAGAAACTATCATCATCATACTAATCACAGCTTTTACCGTAAATATATTCAATCATGACCACCTGTTCTTGTGGCAGCCAATCATCGTAGTTCATTTGGAGATATTAGGTGTAAAAGTTCCCCTCTGTGTTTGATAACTGCAGTGTCCAGTGACAATATTATGTAAAGTACAATTGAAGAATACACCTGTATGACCCCCTACCTGTACTCTGCCTCCTTCTAAAACATGTTACTCTGTTCCTTCTCTTAATTAATATATTTTTTTATTCTATCCAATTTATACATTCAGGCCGCTGTGCGTGGATATTTAGTCCGAAGGAGGATGCAGGATGTAAAAAAGGATTATGAGGCAATTGCTAAGGAACTTGAGGGAGAAGAGACATGCTTGCTTTGGAAGAGAGGCCCGTTCTCCATGCCAGACTTTATCCATCTGGTTGGTATTGCTTAATTCACAAAAACCTAAGCGTTTATATGGTCATTATTTTATAGGCACAGATTGGGACCCTTTGTTCTGCTTTTCCTTTAGGTTGGTGACAAGGAAAAGCTTTCCAGGAGAAATGTACGTGATTTTGATTTGGATTCTGCTGTAAGAGGATCCGCAGGGAACGCTCAGCACTTTGATCTTGGGTGCCAGTCTGACTCTGTTTCATGTAAGGAAGATAAAGAAATAGGGAATCTACACAACATAAGAGTAAAAGAACAAGATTCGGATATTTTGAATGAGAGAGACCTGGGCAGCCCTAGGTTGCAGAGAGAATTTACAGAGGGTACAGAATGTCTACCAAGGACCCGTTCTGAGAATGATAGAAATGTGTCAAAGACTAATATAGATTTGGAAGAGTCTCCATCAGGATCTGACCAAGAGTGGAATAAATGCCAGTTGGTAAGTCACCTAGAGAAGGATAGTTATCCCAAGGAGACTGGTCAAGGCATAGTAAAGAACCTAGCAGATACCAGTCCTGAAATGCTAACAGATCGAAGACAGGAAACCATGGAGTTGAGCCGGGGAACCTGCGTTCAAAGTGGCAAAGTCAAGGATACAGGTTAGACTATGTCAATCAACATTAATTCCAAAATTGGTTATTAGTAAAAAATATTTTTTATGTATATAATTTACAGGTACACTTTAAATGTGTATTTCACACTTTTTTACCACACGCTTTTGGGCGATTTAGCAATGTGGTTTACTCCAAATGAAATACATTTGTGAAATGCTGCACAGTAAATGCTCACAAATCCTTTTTTTGTATTTGTTCATAAATGTATAATGAGATTCCATATATAACATAGATTTTTTTACTCTACAATGTTTTCCCTCTGCACCCAGCAATAAATGTATTTCATGTTTTACAATGTCATTTTATCTCCCAGAATTACTGAAGATGAAGAGTGATAACCGTGAGCTTGTATATCTTCCCATGTTTTCTCTAGGGCTGCAGCTCAAGAATCTCCATGAGATGAGACAGCATCGCAGCCACCTCGCTATGGAGATGTTGTGGGTTCAGCAAGCAATTTCCAGCCGTAAAAATGTGAGTTTAGATGCCACCCGCTGCTTAAGGATATTGAGTATACCACAATATTATTTGACATCCTCCAGTACTTTAGCCACATGTTGCTTCTCTGGCTTAAAAAAGAACTTAATAACCATAAAAGCTGTGTAGATTTCAGCACAGTTTATGGTCATGTCTTGCTGTTAATGTGTGTCACTATTTGCTATATGTTCTATTAACACAATTAAAATGTTATCAATTAACAAAAAACTATTAAACTTTGTTATGCTTTACTTATTAACACAAATATATTTGTTCTGTTGACTTGGTATTCCACATATTAGTGTTTATATTTTGAAATTTGATTCTTCATTTCAATGAATATTTATTGGTTCCTTCAACAAACTTCTCTGTACACATTTTATTTTCATACTCATTTGTGAAAGGTGGCCTGGACTACTTGTCTCACTTTCGCAAGCTATGGGTTTTTATAAAGCCCCCTAAACAGGGCCGGCCCAAGACAAAATGCCCCTGGGCGAAGTTAAAATGCCGCGGCCCCCCCCCACATTATCTACTCTACGCCCCCCATTATCTACCTCCCTCCCCATTATCTACCTCCCTCCCTATTATCTACCTCCCTCCCTATTATCTACCCTACCCTCGTACTTACCTTTCAGCAGTCCTGTGGCGAGTCTCCCTGCTCAATCTCGGTGCCGGCTTGTAATGCTGAGCGCCGGAAATGACACCATCTCAGCATTACAACCCGGCACAGAGACCGAACAGGGAGACTCGCCGCAGAGGAGAGAGAGGGGGGGGGCACCGAGCGGGTACTGACAACTTGGTAAATGAAAACCACTCGGCGCCCCTCTCTCTTCCGCTTTAAAAAAAAAATGGCTCCATTATCGGCCCGGCCCTGCCCCTAAACAGTGGTTGTGACGGAACCCTCCATCACTGTGGCCACTGGAGAGGCCTGACAGCCAGCCTCCTCCCCATTGACTATGGGCCCTGGGTTTGTAAAGACTTCTGTGGCTACCCCCAGCAGTATATCATGTCATCACTTGTTGAGGGGATTATCTCCAGCAGACAGCCACGATCTGCAACCAGGGAGTGACCACCATTGTTTTAATTTAATATCAGACCCCCCACCCCATGGTGCATTAATGTGTTGCCCCCTTCCCCCCAGTTCCACTGCTACAGACATTTACCCCGGCTATCCCGGGAACTGATTTGGGTCAGTAATAGAGTGGAGGTTGGGACCCTATTGTATAGTTAATCCCGTTACTGCCACTGTTGTCTCTGGGAGGCAGATTAAGGGGGTGGTTTGTATCCCAATATCTTGTTTTTATGTTAATGTATATCCAGCCCTGTGTGTGAGAAATAAATCAGTCTTCTTTTAGTTTTACCCTACACTGAGTCTTGGCTCATGACTGGGGAACCGGGGAAAGTGTGTGGTATCCCGGGCTGAGGGAGCACAAGTCAGCCGAGGTAGTCGGTCGGACTATCCAGATCCGTGACAGTGGTCATTAATGTTTTTTCAACTGTCTCATTGACATAAATGTCTTGTTCTCAAGGGCCCAAGAGAGATTGGAGTGTTCAAAAGGGTATTACACTGCTCAGATATGCAAAAAAGCAAAGCCATGTTAATTATTAATTTTCTTCAGTTGTGTTAGGAATATCTGTTCACATTCACTGGTTTATTGTGCTTTGCTGGAGACATCTCCTGTTAGCCAAGGAGCTGTGAGTGATGATAGAGACCAAATGCATCAATGGACTCTGATAAAAATGGGGATATGTGGCTTTTGGTCTGTTTCTATGTGGTATAAGAGTCACCCCATTAAAACCCTTTTAACTAAAACTTACAATGTGGTAATCATTATAAAATGCCTCTTATTGCCCAGCAACTTGTACTGCATTTTACAATACTATTTTATATTTATATGTAAACCATTTAAGGAGATAATATTTTTTTCTTTTCTTTATAGTATCTCATGGTCAGACAAAAATTGGAGAAGCCTGGTTGATTTTAAATTGGTATCTGACTGGAAGAGGAGAAGTTAGCATTACAGGGATTCACCATCCAGTACAGCACTTTCCAAGTGTGATACCAGAACACCCGCCATCTTTTCATTATGGCACAGGAACTGGACACGCCATGTGATGAAATTGTAGAAAAACCCGACTGTTAATATTTCATCATGGAGTTGTTTTTAATTACCTTTCTACATTATATAACTTTGCTAAATATTTAACTGTATTGTTGATGAAAAAATAAAGTTGGGGAATCTTCCATATATTAAAATATGTGAACTTTGCAGTTGTGTTTTAAATTACTCTCATTGTCCAGAGACACTTAACTACAATAGATGTTTGTGTCAGGATGTCACACATGGGTGCTCTTATGTGTGTTGGTGTTTGTGTGTGTTCTGTCATGCTGGTGTCTTGTCAGTAGGGTAAACTGTACGTGTCCTGCACAGAAGGCGTGCCTCCTGTAACTGAGCATAAACACAGTGGCTACTGGTGATTGTCACCTGGCAACAGCAAAAGAGTCACACCAACTCTTTGACAGACAGGAGCAAAGCGGTGTGTGCACAGAATAAAGCAGAGAAACAAGGACAGAGCAGAGCTGTATTTTATAGCTAGATACACACGTGTGTGTATGTAAACTATATATATATAGAAAGGGGGCTTTTCATGACTTTGTTGTATGCTATAAACATATAGTGGATTTCATAGAGAAGAGTTGACCTTTGCTACGACTGTAGTACCAGATAATGAGTTCCCCCTTGGGGGTTCAGTTGGTCCCCCATGCTAAGAAAGTTCTGGTGTTCAGAAATGGCGATCCATTCCACATGGGACGCAGGATGGTGGTGAACGAGAAGCAATTCGTGACTTTTGAGTCTTTCCTGAACGAGGTAACCAGCTGTATTCAGGCTCCAGCAGCAATTCGCAACATCTACACCCCTCGCAATGGACATCGCATTGACAGCATTAGTGACTTGCAGAACAAAAGTCAGTACGTGGCAGCAGGAACCGAGAAATTCCGAAAGCTTGAGTAAGTATGGATATATTTGGATATATATGAAAAAGTGTTCATAATGATGTGTCTTTGTAACGGTTGGTACCTTATCTTGCTAAATAATTATTGTATATAATTAACATTTTGCCCAAGCTCAGATTTTACATCCATGCTAAAGTATAAGGAAAACCGAAAATCTTTATAGAAGTCTTCACGTGTGTGTGTATGTATATATGATGATATATGATATCATCCCAAAGGTGTTTGATGGGGTTGAGCTCAGGGCTGTGTGCGAGCCAGTCAATTTCTCCCATACCAAACTTATCGAACCATGTCTTTGTGGACCTTGCTTTGTGCCCCGGGGCACAGTCGTACTGGAATGAAAAAGGGTCTTCCCCAAACTGTCCCAACAAAGTTAGAAGCATAGCATTGTCCAAATCAAGATTTTACTTCACTGGGCCTAGCCCAAACACCGATTTAACTCATTAAGAGATGTGTCCCAATGCTTTTATCCGTATAGCGGTGGAAAAATTAAGGTCTATAAAGACAAGGTTGGATGAGTTTAGTGTGGAAGAACTTGACTGACCCGTACAGAGCCCTTACCTCAATCTCATTGAACACCTTTGGGAAGAACTGGAATGGGCCTTCATGCCCAATATCAGTGCTAGGCCTTGCAAATGCTCTACTGGATGAATTGGCAAAAATTCCGACAGAAATACTCCAAAATCTTGTGGAAAGCCTTCCCAGAAGAGTGGAAGCTGTTGTAGCTGCAAAGGGTGGACCAACTTCATGTTAATGTCTATGTACACCTGTTGGTGTAATGGTCAGGTGTTCCAATAGTTTTGTTCAAATAATGTACATGTAGCCTGTAACGTAGTTTAGTTTTATATGAATATTTCTTCTCCGATGATCATCAAGGATATGTTTTATGTGTATATATTTATCCATGCAAAGATGAGCATATAATTTGTGTGCATATAAAATGGTTCACGCTGGTTTCAATGCATATATATATATATATATACATATATATATATACACACACACACACACACGTAAATCCATTTGCAATATGCACTATATGTCATAGCTCTTTCCTTTACTGCACTGAACATACAGAACCTCATTAATTTGCTGCTTTCTCACAGTTACCTTCACACAGAGGTTAAGCCGCCTGCTGTCCCCAAAAGCAGACACACACAGCAGGTGAGTTCAGAACTGTTGTTCTCCGCATCTCGTTATCCACCCGCCTGTCTGTTGACTTAAGTAAATTCTCTGTAGTTTCCTTGTTCTAAAACAGTCTCAGGATTTCCACCGATGTCTGCACAATCTCTTGCAGAGGTAACCCACTGGTATTTTGTTTTGAAGATCATACTCCTTCAAAAATAGTCTCAAAAAACTGCATGCTTCTAACATTGATTCTGAGTTTCCTAGAGCTACAGGGAATGATGCTTGTTCGTTTCAATAAAAGTTTTTAAGAAAAACGATGAAAACACAATAATACGTCCTTCTGGTGATGATTTTCCGAAATGTACAAAATGCTTTAAGAGTGCTTGTTTCTGTTACATTATTGTTAAGTCAAATAAATACAAATTCAAGGTTCAAATAAATGATATTCAAAACACATATTTAGATTTATGCAGACCATCTGGAGATGAAGATAGTGAATGAGCATTGAAACTTTGTAGGAAATTGAATGTACATGGTGCAATGACAAATTCATAATCTCATAATGGCCTTCCAGGCACCACGCAAGGTGGATGTCTCAGCTTGGCGGAGGAATGACACCCAACTGCCTTGTATCATCCAGTGAGTATAGAAAGAGCCACGGTGAAATAAGAAATGTGGAGACCCACTACCGCGTCAGTTTTTTCTGATCTAATCCTATTTTTAGAGCGATTGCATCGATCTAGATAGAGATCACAATTTGTTTTGCATTATGTTCTATGGGCTTGTCTTTTTTTTTACTGTCTCTTCTCCTTGTAGCGTTTTTCGGAATGGGGATCTTCGTACTCCTCCATTTCGTGTGCTCCTTTCTCCAAGTATCCTGAAAGAGTGGGAGCTGGTATTGACGGTGCTAACACAAAAGGCCAATCTTCTCAGTGGAGCTGTCAGAAAGTCAGTGGAATAAGTTGATATTGAGTGTCTGCTTTTAATTCCTTTCTTTCTCGACGTTCTTGTAACTGCTACGGTTAATCTCCCAATCAGGGTCTGCACTTTAGATGGGGTATCTCTGGCTTGTGGAGCTGAGCTAGTCTCTGGGCAATATTATGTGGTCGTTGGATCGGAGAAGTACAAGTGCCTCCCTTATGAGGAACTTCTGATATCGCATAGTGACAAGTAAGGCAGTGAGCTTTTTGTTCTCCTACTAAAACCCACTCTAGTACAATTATACATCATATCATGCATCACCTATCCAGACCCCAAAGACCTTTCTTCTCTGTCCCCCTCTTTCTGCCCACTTTTGCTATGATTTCTGGTTTGTGTTTTTGTTACAGAGCTTGGAATAATGGCAGGCGTCGGTTTCCCAAAGTTGGGGTAAGTAATAATGTCAGCAACACAATACCGTTTAAGAATTCCTTTTGGTGCAAAAAGATCAAAATATGTGTTTACGGTGTGCTATGCTATCAGCGCTAACTACATAATGCTAAAATCCTCACTCCTGGGTACTGATTGAAGAAGACAATACATAAAAGTCTTCTGTCATCACATAAATAATACATTTACATACAACTAACATCTGAAACACTTGAAGAAAAGAGATATCAAGTTATCTTCTGCCTGTCCTTTTAGAGATTAGAGAAGAGAGAAAACTTTAAAAAGATATTCTTCCCACCAGCTAGACTGAGGAGATAATGAAATAGCAGGTAAACCACCCATGTCACCATGAAGGTTTTTGTATGAACTATGTTTGTTTTCCATCTAGGATGGCAAGGTTCATAACATATCCCAGGGTGGAGCCAGTGACTCTGCTCTCATGGATTCTCCAGTACAGGTAAATGCAACTTTGATTGATAATATGACCATGGTTGTTCAAACAGTCCTATGACATTTTCTTTTATTAAGGATGGCCGTAGAGTCCGTTCTACAGATGTAGATGGAAAATCTTCTGTTCCCAACCACCAAAATAGAGAGGAGGAAGCCATCTTTTATGCAAAACCAGTGAGAATACATCATGCCCAGAAGCAAACAATCAAGCAGGATACAAATGGTGAGGACATTCTTTGGCGTGTTTTTGCCTTTGTCAATGTGATCAGTTCCAAAAAACGGTTAGTAATGGAATCTGAGCTTTTCCATATTTTCTACTGTTGCTGCAACTTGGCCTGATGGTAATTTCATTTAGTGCAAGGAGTCTTCAAGGTGAAAAAGACTCGTCCTGAATTAGAGGGAGCACAGGAAGTGAAGGAGGATAAGTACACGCGTGTGGAAGTGCCTGTGGACCAGGTATTGCATGAGTGTCACATTTCACATGTCATTTTTTTCTGTGTGTCTAATTCTTAATGTATGTGAATTTGGTTTAAACTCAACGTAGCTATTTACTTGATTCCTTTTTTTTTTTGAGTTTTCTGTCTCACATCATATCTGTTGATTTCATAGTATATACATTGTTGCTTTTAGTATTTTAACGAATATGCAACATTTATTTTCCTCTATTATGTGTTTACATTTTGCTTTTAGAGAGCAGCAGAAGTTGTACAGGAAGAAGACATTCCCAAGAACAAGAGGACACATCCTACAGAGGTAGATGAGCTTTACACATACAGACATTTGTAAAACTTGTGTAAGATGGAGCTTTGTTTTTTGGGCAGCCGGAAAAAAGACCTCATATTTTCCTCTCTCCATTTTAGGATAGGAACTCTAATGACTAAAAGACCCCTTCAAGATTCATTCTATACACCAATGAATAATTGAGAAATTACAAGATGGTTTTCACTTTCAAGACTCTTCCTGTGTCCAACATTCTCGTACTTTTATTTATAAAAATGCTGTGGGCTACCAAAATAAATAATTTAATAAGTAGGTTCTGGGATTAGCTCACATTTGACACATTCCACACAAAATGGCATACATCTAATAATAAAATATATAAATTTTCCTTACAATGTTTGAATGCTCATAGGTTTGCAAACTGTCAATGATATATGGCATTCTGAACATCCAGATTGTTTGCTGGCACATTAAGCCTGCACAATGCCAGTTCCATGATCATTGGCACCATCCTTCACAAAAATGCTACCAGTTACTAGACACCTATCACATGTCTCCCTTTGCTGGGTCTGCATCTGAACCAATTGTGTTTAATACAAATTCACCCCTAATCAGTTTTGTTATTTTTAGTGCTTGATGTGCCATATGAATAATTGATTATTTTGGTGAGTCATCTTTTGACATTTACTACTACAAGCAATGAATGCTTTCTGTCTTCGTATACTGCTAGCTTACCAAGATGTGTTGTATTTCCTTTAATGTATTAAGTAGCCAAATCCCAACAGAACAGTTGTTCCGTGGTGTGAACCCCTGAAATGCAGATAAATTACAAAAAATAAATCATGTATCTCAATGCATATTAACCGTGGTGAGGGAAAGCATTCTTAGAAAGATTATGAAAAAAAAGCCAGAACAAAACAGTGCCCTGTATACATATATAATCCTAAATGTTTTTTATTTGATCTTGAAATAAACCTACTTTAGTTTATGCCTTTGTAAATGTATTCGATAGTTGTTGCAGTTGTTGCAGTTGGTACCTATATGGACTATGTGTACAGTCTATAGGTGGCAATATATATAAAGAAACACATATATATGTACTACAAGTATGAAGTTCAACCATGCTCCTGGCTGTGGGCGATGGAAGTTGTTACCCTTTAAAACTTAGCAGGCCTTATTTTTATTTTTAAATAATAAAAGAATCGGTTAAATAACTTTATGGCTGAGTGTGTTTTTTCATGGGGAGGGGGATTTAAATGTTGGAGGGGGAAGTACCTGATGACACCGTACATTTACTCAGATTTCAGGTGTGCTTTTATTAAACTATACTTTGTCCTTACATGAGACATCCATCTTTAACACTTTCAGGACTAGGGGTTTTTCCATACTTACTTTTGCATTAAAAATACATTAATTCACAATGTTAAAAGGTATATAAAAGTTATTCACAGCTAGTATAAAAGTGGAAAAATATATTCCTACAGTGCTCTGAAAAAATAATTGCCCCTTTAGGATTTCTTCTATCTTTGTATATTGGTCACACTTATATTTTAGTTTAACGATCTGAAACATTTAACATTAAAAAAATATCATCATTAAATGATTTCATGTATAGAAGAAGAAAAAAGCTATCCAACACTACCTAGCCCTATGTGAAGAAGTAATTGCCCCCTTAGTTACTAAATCAACCAGTTACCCAAGTTTTATTGATAATTGGGTTAAATTCATTTTGAATCTAAACATGAATTAAATAGAATCTGAGTGAAATAGGCTAAAGGTCTCAAAAAGCAGCATGTGATGCTTCTATCTAAAGAAAGTGAAGAACAGATGAGAAACAAAGTCATTGACATCTATCAGTCTGGAAATGGTCACAGTCATTTCTAAGACTCTGGGACTCCAGAGAACCACGTTACGAGCCATTATCTACAAATTGATGGCCGACCAGACTCACATGTGAAGAACTGCAGGGATAGCTTGCCTCAGTAAATGTTGGTGTTGATGATTCTACCCCCGTATGGATGATCCCCAAGACTTTTGAGATAATAGTCTGTGGACTTATGAGTCACATGGGTCCTGTTATATATATGGCATAAAGCTAACACAGCATCCCACAATAAGAACATCATACAAAGGAATTGTGAAAAATTAGTTAGGGCTCGCCAAACTTGGGGTACTTTGAGAAAGCGGCCAGCTAAGCAATATATGGCCATATTAGGGTGACAGAATCCCCAATATTTGGATAGGGGCTTTTTATTCTTTGGGCACGCAATGAATTCTGCTATATGTTTTAGGTCTTTTATGGTTTTTAGGTTGTGAGCTCCTCTAAATTCATATAATTTTGGGACACACCCAAACCTGGAATTATATTCAGGATAACATTTTTCCTCCTCTTCGATTTCCCGAGTAATCAAGTGAATAAAAGACGAAAAAGCAAGTCATTCTGGTGGTTACATTTTGGCCAAAAATGATATGTTGAGGAACTGTACACCATCCCCCCCGCACCTTCCAATTCAAAGGGATCTCCTACTCCAAGGCCCCATCTGCAGCTAAATCCGAGCACATCGGCCTGGTGTGTGAAAGGCAAAGATTAGCCGCTAAGGGTCTCTCTTCCGTAGTTATTGGCACCCTTCTAGCTAGCTGGAAATCGGTTGCTTTGATCAAATATCAAAAGATAGGGAAGAGATTTACCAAGCGGTGTTAATCACTGAACTGAAAGAACTGTACTAGAACCCTACTAGATTGAAAGCTCACTCCACCAGGGCCGTTTCCTCATCGTGGGCTGAAGCAGCAGAACGAGCCCTCATCTGTAATGCAGCCACTCGGAGCAGTCTTCAAACGTTTACCAGGCACTACAGACTGGATGTGGCTAACCTGAAGGACACTATGTTTGGCAGATGTATTCTACAAGCTGTAAGACTGGCAGGAAATAATTATATACAGTATATCTGATCTCTTCTGTGCTGAATAGTAAGCAGCGCTCCATAGAGAATCGCTATATATGCCCATATAGTGTGACAGAATCGCCAATATTTGTGCTCAGATAGGTGTTTTTAAATACTATTTGCTGGGTATGTGTTAAATTTATTTTTTCACTATGCCACCATATTCTAGTATTCTTTTTACAGTAAATTAGATGTTATGATCCAAATAAAGAAAGCCAAATATATAATTTGTGTGGGTACAGTAAACGAGAGAGAAGAAAACTACAGCTAAACACAAACGCTGCAGAAATGTTAAAGCGTCCCAGATCGCGTAGGGTGCAAAAAAAAAAAATAATCCCAAAACAGCTCAGTCCTTAAGGGGTTAACGCAATATTTTAAAATCACGGTTTGTCTAGATTTACTTTTGGTACCCACATACTTCCTCATTTTTCTCTAGTCCATTTATATCTTGGTTCGATAAAAGTATTTGAGTTTGATTACAAAACCTCTCTAGATTGTTTGGATACGTGGTAAGCCCGCACCCCTAGTGACTGGGAAATTTCCTATAATGTTTTAAGTCATGGAAAAAAGACTCTGTGCCAGCATTTTGAATGCAGAACCAGAAATTCAGGCTCTCATTCTGCCATAACACTGAACCAATACATGCTGTCACCAACAACACCAAGCCAGTGTGTGATCTCTTATTTACTCTCAATGAATCTGTGTAAACACCTGCAGCATGTGTACAGTGTATCTTTACTCTAGATTTTGCAATATATTACCTAGGATTCTTACATAGATGTCTATCAATGTACCATGTTGTTTATGACCATTCATAGACCTCTTGCTTCATCTCAGTATTTCATAACACGAGTAGGGGATTAGTAAATTTAATTAAACGAGTTAATAAAGTCTGGCTATGGTGGTCTTGGGTGGTCAAAAAGGTTTTTATTTTTTGTCTTATATTCACATGCAATATATTTTTTTAAGAAGCACCGACAATTTACACAGAGTTTAGTACATTTTGGGGAATGACAAACTGACAGAGGCAAAACTATATCTAATATAAAAAGGCTCAGCTCAAAAACAGTTTCACAATAGCAAAGGAATGCAGAACATAAGAAACACAAGGTACGAAAGGAAGAGAGGTAGCATATGCAATCGGCCAAGATGGCTGTCAGCTACACAGTTGCTGCAAATGGAGGACGAGATGGACACCAGATGAATAATTTTTTGGCCTTTTTGAAGATGTATATATTTTGAGGTCTCTTTTAAAATAAATATTCTGGGATAGCGTTGACACAGGGCAGCATACCGGTGGTATTACAATTACCCAATGGCATTGGACTGCTGACATTTAATAGAGCTCATACATACTGGCCGTCTTGGCGACACAGCTATTGGGAATGCACATACACATTTACTGGGCTTCTGTTACAGTAAGGAAGGTGAAAAGGTAACAGTGTATTTGTGAATGCAAAGATAAGCTTCAAACCAGGTACCATGGGCCACTTCCCTCTGTGCTTACCTTAACAACAGCCTTGAGAAGTCAATGTGCAAGGACACTATGCCTTGAAAGAACAAAGGCAACCAAGTGCTGGAGGCACTTAGCTACAGTCCTCTATATTTATTTATGACAAAGCTAGTACCGAAAGTATCCTTGCAAAAATAAAACATACTTATTGTAAAGTAGCCAAATGATAAAAAAAACACATATAGGAGAACTGAAATGATGGTGAAAACATTGACCATTTATTCCAGCACACACGCACAATCCATATGTTGAAGTGCAGCAGCACATGCAAACGGGTTTTCTGCAGCCTACAAGATAAACTCACAAAAAGGGAGTCAGTTACTCAGTTATACATCACACATCCCGTAGGGCAGCACTGGTCAGCAACATGTAAAACGTATGTGTGGCTACCATATTTGAAAGGTCGGTGAGAATGGACAAACCACACGCTTTGCTTTACCACCAAATGTGTGCACATTTGTTTTCCATGGAAACCTTCTGCTTTTAACCTATGATATTCACTAGTATGCATTTACATACCTACAGTGACCTCACACAGGCTAAGAAGTCATATTGAGAATTATTCAAATTCAGTACAATGAATGCTCATCAAACATTCTATATTTTGGGTTTCCAGTATCCATCAATACTATTGTAATATATGCTGTAAACCTGTACATTGAGTGTTTTGGGCTGAACCTTGCAAAATGCCTTTGCTTTGCTGTACATTACGAAGATAGCCTAATTTCACTAACAAATGCTGGGTTTTTTTTTAGTGTCCCATTGGAAGCAACTGCAAACAATACCCAAGGGGAATCTGCAAGTGCACAGCAGGCATTGGGACAGTGTGCCCTGCCACGTTTTCAGTACTGATAACATGGGAAACAGGAGTGGCCAATCCGCTATACATATGTACAAATAAATGTATGGATTAGTGTGGGAGCTCTCACAAGTTACAAACAACAAATTAAACGCAGCAAACCAATATTCCTTTTAAAGATCACTAAAACATTTTAAAATTGCGCATAGATAACAGCAAATGTTTCTCTTTTGAAGCGAAAAACTGGTGTTGTAGTACCATTCTTGTAGGAAACACAACAGAGTGCTAAAAACGCAGTGCTGATATAGTGCAGTTTTGTTTATAACATAAAAGTCCCAAGGTAGATGCTGAACAGCAAATGTCCCTAAAATCGCTTGGATAATGAGCAGCAGATTCCTCCAAGGTCACTCGCCAAATCACCAGCATTGAACGATCATCCATGAAGGAAACGAGAACAGAAAGAAAGGAAAAAACATGAGAGCCACCAATCAGTTACTGTGTATTGGTACAATTTTAATAATGGATAGTATAGGCTTACAGTAAAAACTTGTGTGATCGGCTAATCAAGAGCTAAGTTTACTTGGCATCTACTCGCATTCACTGGTTTTATACCATCTGCTACACATAGTTTCCCAAAGAATCACTCCATGGGACTTCTTACCGTGAAGTTCTGCAAAAAACTCTTTGGTTTATTCACTAAAGGGAGAGTTTACAGGAGAGTTGTGGTTTCAACCCCTGTACCTCACTATTCTTTTTTTTGAAATTTAATTTTTTTTTATTATTTCTTTTTCTGTTGAAAGGACACAATAGTCAAAATATACATGAACAGACTTTCAGGACGTGCAATGGCTAATACATAGTATCACATCTCAGCATGAGGAAATAAACATGTGAGAGAGCATCAAACCATAGCCACATCATGATACATAGTCACCGAGATGAGGATAGCAATCGTGTAACGTACATATCAATAAGAGTTGTTAAATAGCACATAGCATCACGATAACAGAAAATCGATGATGGTTATTATGGGCGAAAATCGTGTCGTTAACAGCCTGAAAGCCACAGAAAAAGTGCCATTAAGAAACAAACCAGGACAACGGGATGCCTGGAAATACCTATAAACAAAAATAGAAACCAACACTGGACTCTCGACTCTGGGAGTGAAGCACCTTAGACGTATGGACCGGAATGTAATGTAAATCCATATATGTGATAGAGAATAACAATCATTATCATGTGCAAAAAAAACAAAACAACATGTCGTAGGTAGGCCCTCCGGGAGCACCTCACTATTCTTGACAATGGGCCAAAACTGGTCAAGTTGAGGGTAGGTTGTGATGCAGGGCCAATGTGGCCCTGCATAGTGCATCATTTAATGAATGAGGAAGTTGCCAGTGTTTGCATTATGCGCCGCGTCACAGCATGCCTTGCATATGAAACGTATGACTGGTCTATGAGTAAACTCGCTAGCGCCAAATGTGCAGGACTTTAAAAAGGCTGAAGTATCTACTCTTGGACCCCAATTAACTCATGTTGCCCCAGATGTAGGCTAAATTAACTCCTAAAGGGCTAAAATTTCACCAGCTGACATTTATTCTTGGGTCAGCTCAACTATAAGTAAATGTTCATAATATTTACCAACCTGCCTGTTATATTTGGTATTTTGCCTTTAAAGATGTTGGAAAGACATCCTTGGCCCTGTATAATGCATAGTTCAAGCAAAATGTTGACCATGAATTTCACCGATTTACCTACACTTTATACTAGAGCACAATCTTACAAGGACTGGGCCTTGATAATTTAAAGTGGTATTGGTTCGCGCAAACTCTTCTGTCACCCCAGTGGGACAAAAAAAACGTATTTGGAGCTCATGCCTGTAATGAATCATAGCTACAGCAAATGGGGATTTCGCAGAGAATGTGCAATATGAATACACTTTACGGCTCGTATCAATTTATTATAACATTTACGCCGGATGGCCAGTAAGTAGCAATTAGCAACGGTAGCGCGTCACCAAAGAAGCTTCCATTCAGAAGACACACGCCGCACTGAAAGCTGGCATCGTGACGTTAACACCCGGCCGAAACCCGCTGTCCACACCTCTTACTGGCTACGCTCGTCATCCTCATTTCTCTGATTGGTTCCAGTCTTGGCGCTAATACAAGCCCTCACTCAAGTGTACTTAGATCGCGGATTGGCTATAGGCATTAAGCAGCGTTTACCAATCCTCCGTAACTCAAGCTACTTCCTATCTCGCGCTGTGACGGCAGACAAGGTTTAGCGCCTCCGATTGGCTAAGACGTAGGGGAGGAGATACATCCGGTTTACTCCAATTTCACGGCAACCCAATCAGAGTTTACGTCCCTCCTCTTTTGGTTTAATCGCTACTATTGGCTAATTCAGTGAGGGGGCGGGGCTAAGTACCGGGGTTGTGTCAGAGCAACCGGAACCGCCAGGAAGAGAGAGTTGGGGAGTGGAAATCCTGGAGTAACGCGCCGCCCGCATACTGACAGTCGGACTTCAATGAACAGCTCGTCCGTGACTGTAAGCATCCAGGGCTGTGATATGTGTGCTGCTGTGTGTGTCCGAGACTCAAAGTCGGTGGGGGTGTTACACTGGTGTTCGTGTGAGAGTTGGGGGCCCCGTTATGGGGCGGGCCGTGCGCTGTGTTTGTAGGAGACATGATCGGGACCTGGCTTAGGAGCGGTTTTTGCATAAGAGTGGGCGAGTGAACCTTTCAGGCAACGTTTGGGTCTCATGCGTGTTGGCGTTAACGTGGCTAGAGGTTATGACCAGTTGATACTCTGCACTTAAGCCATCACAAGACTGGGATCAGGGAACACGTGTTGTGGCACATGAAGGCTGTTAATTTTTAATCAGGGGGAGACCAGATTATTCAGAAAGCGGCAAAGGAAGTCATGCTGGTTGTAGGCCCCGAGCCTTTGGTTCAGGGAAGCCCTGTCAGCTGGGAGCAGGGAGTGGGCGAGTGTTAGTCAGCCTGACAGCACGTGTTGGGCGAAAGTGTGCTGCCCGGCCTATAGATGTGACTGGTGTGATCTGGCCTTCAGACTAGACTAAGGTTAGTGGTCGTTCCATATGTTCCGTTTGCACCTCTAGTATCTCGCGATAACATACTACGTTCGGCTGCCATTGCTTTATAGTGACCCTAAATCGTTTGACAGGCCAGCTTAAGAATACTTAATGTATGCTCCTGGCGGATATGGGGTGCCAATATACCATTTAACGCGTTACTGTGGAGACTGACACTGTTCTTTTACCAGTCAGTTCCCTTTTTTTTTCTGTATGTGTTATTTTTCCATTGTGAAGGAACATGTTATACTATGACTGACGAGGTGCCTGTACCAGGCAGCAATTATGTGGTGCTAGTGTCATCTTTTAGAGTGCTCCGGGGTACTCATTGTCAACAATTTCCACAGCGCGTCTTACAATACCTGTCTTCAAGCACTATGACAAACTCGAATTGACAACCTAATACAGTAGATGCCGTGTTAGTGCGGGCTATCTACCCAAAGCTAGCGGAAACTTGTCTCATCTGATGGATGATTTGTGACTCGCCACTGTGCTTGGATCTTACTAATATTATGGTATTGTCAAGTCTCAGACTTGGGTTAACTTCCAAAAGGTGTCCTTTGTTTCCTGTGTCCTTTTGTTGTTCGTATCATATAGCCTTAAGTAATCTCGAATGGGAAGGGCAGTGAAAATTAAAGCACAATATGTTGTTAGCAACAGTAATGTTAAAATATGCCTGCCACAAAGAGCTTACTGTCTTTAATGGCCGAGGGCTTACAAACTGCATTTGGTTTGACCTAATGCTTCGCTGTAGATTCCTGTAATCTGGCAGCTTCTACAATGACCACACTGTGGTCTTCCACCCTGGGGCCCGGCAGCTCCCTCCCACTCCTCTAGGCTGGGCTTGCCTGCTTGATGACTCAGGCCCTACCTGAGAACACTCTGACCTTATGAAACGACTGTGTGACACAACCACTGTCAGATGTTTTAAATCGGTATCCCTGGGATGACATTGAACACTTGGTTACTCACCCGCCCACACTATCCAGACACTGAGAACAGAGAGATTCTGACTGTTGGTCACATGGCCCTCGAGCATGCTGTAGGCTGATATGTTTGTTCAAGCATTAATACACAAAGTTCTGTCTAATTAAACTTTAAATATTAACCTGTCTTTTATGAGTTGTATGGAAACGTTCTTACAAAATGGTATAAATTGGGAATTGGTGACATAGGATTGTAGCAATCTGTATACATTTTTTGTATCAACACCGTTTATTGACAAAGCATATAAGAAAATGACAGTGAACATATCAAGTGTATCGGTACAAAGCAAGACAAAAGCAACCTGGGTACATAGTTTCAAAGGAGCATATAAGTACAGGTCACATAGCGCCAGAATAGACATCAAAAACTGCAATCGGCGAAGGTAAAGTGACCGAGCCAACGGTAGCTGTAGCCGCGGTACGACCCAACAGCGATGTACTGTATACATTTTTATTTACATACAGAAAGCTGTTCGCATTTTTTTCACATTAGATCCCTCTGCTCTGTTTGCTTACAGCCTTTTTTTTTAGTATAAAGTGAGGTTTTGGGGGACTTAACTCTGCAGCCGTTTCATTTCTGGAGTTCAGTGGGATTAGGCAGGTGACATAGGACCTTGTAAGACATGTTTGTTTGTTTTTTTTGTCATGTGAAAGTGTAATTGTGAAATGTTGCTTCCTTTTGGGTCCTACTCATTTTGGGAAGTGCATTTTGATGTCACTAAAAGTCATGCTTTTTAAACTTTTCTGTATCCAGTGATTGCATAGCATTCTACTATTGTTACTGGTGACAATGTAACTGTTATTGGGATTGAATGCCCGCTAGTCGTTTTGACTCCTGGGTTCTGTGCCCCTTGCTAGAGGAACGTTAGAGAAAATGTCTGCTCCCTTGGTGGCAGTGACTTTCCCCATGAAGTGCATCCCCTGTGATGTGACTGAGCCACGATTTAGACTTTTGTGAGCTGCTTAGTAAGTAATCTGTGTAAACCCAGTGGTCCAGCTTTGACACATTTTGAGTTATTCGGTAATAACACGGGTTTATATATAATATAGAAAATGACTTGTGCGTTCAGGTTTTGCTCCGACGTCTACGTTTATTTTTTTTAAATCCCTTTTACATTCTTAAGCCTTCCGTCGATGTTTCCCTACTTTCTCCACCGACTGCTTCTGTGTCCTTGTCCCCTTTTCCGCTTCTCCTCTTGCCGCATCTTGTCCGTTTGCAGAAGATATATATGTATGTATGTGTGTAGACGCAGGTGAAGACTTCTATACAAATGCCTAAGCATGGAAAAATCTGAGCTTGGGCAAAATGTTAAGTATAGGCAAGTAATTATTTATCCATATAATGACCATTATAAACTGCACCATCAAAAGTAACATTTTGACTCCTCTGGGGCAGTATTGCAGAAACCTTGTACGAGCTGAACTCGTCTACCTTGTGCCGAAGGTAATCTAGCGTTCCTGTAGTTAAATTGCAGTGTTTTTGATAATTTTTTTTTTGGTAGGTACATTAAAGTGGGATTTTATATGTAACAAAGAAGTAGGGCATTCCTGAACTGCATTTTCTAAGCCTATCTGCTTACTACCCTTTCACTTTTTTTTTTTTAAGCAGCAGTGCCCTTGTTTGATGTGTTAGGGAAACATTCCCATGTTTGCATTAGGCAATTCAAAGCTAAATAGTTTCATATGGTTCTCTTAAGTATGCAAGCGAAGGGGACTGGGAGATAATTGGTAGCAATTAGTGTCTTATGTGCAAGACCACCTGCAACTTCCTATTTTAGTGCCTTTTACACACGTGACAAATGTTGCTTTTCAGTTCTGCTAGTAAAACAATATTTGGGATAGCATTGTCACTTATTTGTATGGAAGCAATGTTACTGGTTAAAAATGGGGGCAGTTCTAATGTATATTATAATCACTTCTCTCGTGTCCCAGCAGTATAGAATTTCCTGATCACTAGCCTTGACAGTCTTTAAAAGCAGCCAACCATCTGGTGGTTCCTGTTGTGGGGTAACACAGCATAGAAGTAGGTTTGTATGTTTCCCTTGTTGTGTACATTTTGTATCTTTGTGTATATATATATATAATATATATATTATATATAATATATATATATATATATATATATATATAATATATATTAGTATGTATGTTACCATTAAATTGACTGTGGTCTTTACTTTTAAAATAAACGTGGTGGCTTTTCAGCTGTTGTAGTACTACCAAAATGCTTGTTCAGCTATGCTGACTGAGCATCATAGGATTTGTAGTTACTCTGCCTGTCCCTGTTAAAAATACAGTTTTTCTGCTAATATTGGATATTTCAAAATACATGTTCCAGTCACTGGAACGTTTGGGGCGTGCGTAAGTAACTATTGACATTTTATATTTGTTTGTTTGTTTTTTGTTTTGTTTGTTTGACTGGGTCCCTGTTTTTCACTTTACTTGATCTGCTTAGAAATATCCAGAATGTGATTTTATCTTGGTTTCCTTTACCGCACAGGTACATTTAATGATAGTCTCTGTAAGCATTTCTAACCCCGAGGCATCTTACTCTGGTGAATCGGATCTCACTGGATTACCTAGGGGGTTTTGTCCTCAGCCACTTGATTTGTTCCCAGTGACTATTCTGCAGGGGATTTTTTTTTACTGTTGTGAGGCTGGAGTTTCCATGGCCATCATCTTACAAACACCAAAAAATGCTGTCTAAAACAATTCCTGCAGCACAAAATCAGATTGGGCACATTTTAGAATAGAAAGTGATGGCAGATAAGAACCATTTGGCCCATCCAGTCTGCCCAACCTCTGAATACTTTCCTTAGTCCCCGGCCTTATCTTATATCTAGCTTAGCTTTATGCCTATCCCATGGCTGCTTAAATGCCTTCACTGAATTCACATCTACCACTTATGTTGGAAAAATAACCCAAATTTTTTTTTATTCATTTTTTTTATAATCCTGTAGTCCATAAACCATTTTAGTAGCCCTTCTCTGAACTTTCTCCAACATATCTATATCCTTCTGGAGATACCGTCTCCAGTGCTGTACACAATACTCAAATTGAGGTCCCACTTGTGCTCTGTCTACTGCTAATACCTCTCCATATACAACCAAGCATTCTGCTAGTGATTACTTCCACTGTGTTACATTGGTGTTACATTGTCCACCTAGCCGTAGGTGCTCTAACATAATTACCCCTAAATCCCTTTCCTTACATGTCGAGGTTAGGACAGTATCGGACATTCTATACTGTGCCTTAAGTGCATTATCCGTATTTAATGGCAGTTGCCGCAGCTCTGCCCATTTTTCCAGTTTGTCCAAGTCACTTGCCATTGGCTATAAAAATGGAATTACGCTCGTTCGTGAATACAGTGTTTGCTTGACATTTCTGGTTCAATAGAATGTGCTGTCTTTATGCTTCAGAGATCTGTTGGCTTGGATGATTGTGCTACCGTCTCATTAGCAAGCCGTTTAGCCCCCTAATGTGCTCCTGAAATAAATGAAGGCAATAAAGGCTGGTTTATAGATCTTACAGCTTCTACAAATATTTGTCAATTCTAGGCATATAGCTCATCACTTTCAGGAACGCACATAAAATTGATTATGGGCGTTCTAAAATACGTTTGTGGGACATGCATTCGTAGTGGTGCCCTCGGTTTAGCAAACAAAACCCTACTGCTTCCACTTCTTTATAGTAAAGCTCAGATGGAAGTGTTTCTTGGCACCTGATAAATCCAGAAGATAATCGTGTTGGTGTGAGCTCTTTGGGTTTGCCTATTGCCTTACTTGACATCTTTTCAGTAACGCATTCTAACGTATGGTCATTTAAACCGGAGTTGTCTTTTTTTTTCCCACAAAAATAAGCCATTGGGAGGAACACTTGCTTATGTGCTGTTTTGAAAAGTGATCATCCTAACCTTTTCCAGTTTGTAAACCCTTTAGGGCTTCAGCTGCTGCTGTCTGTACAAAGCAAGCAAACCAGTGCAGCTAATGGGCCCCAGTCCAGCTGCATGTTTTTGGAGAGGGTGGGTGGGAAGCAGTCCTGTGTATTAATTCCTCTGCCAGGAATTCTTGGCTCTCCTTCATCACATGTCCGTTATGGAATTAGACACGAGGAAACCTGATTATTCAGGTATCGTCCGCCTCTGCCAAAGAATGAAAGGACTGTGTCCCTTTTACTCAAAGGCACAGGGTGATCTTGCTTTCTGTTTTATTGGGCTACTTAGAAGAGCCAAACTACACACCAGTCATAGAACCAGGAAGGTAACTTCCAGATAAATCCTGTCAGAAAGATTAGCAAGAATTTACAGCCATAAATCTCTTCCAGCAATGTAATCTGAATATCCTGATTTAACCCTCTCGCTCAACTCTTCGAGAGACTGGGTTTCAGCATTAAAATAAACGTTGTATTCCTACTGGTTCTCTATCAGTATGCTGGTACACAAAGTCTTTGACCTTTGGATTGTTCCCTGAATTGGTCTCGGTTGAGGATTGAGGTTGACTTTGTGCGGTGGGGGATCGGATATTTAACTCAAATATTTTGCGCTATGTGTAGTAGTTCTTGCGGTTTATGCAGCTGAATGTCCAGCTATAGTTGCTGTTAAAAGCATATACAATATCTGAACACATTTTTCCCCCTTCTGCAGCTCAGCACCTGACTTAATGTGGTATGTAAACTTTTCTCAAAAGTTGCATTTTAATGTGGTCAGGTAACGGGTGTAACGGTACGGAGATGTTCATTTTCTGATTTCTGTTTATTCTGAGGAATGATTGAAGTCCCTGCCGGGTTCTTAGCTCTGCAGTGTTTGTGTGAAACACTCTGCAGAGCTATTCAGACTCTCCCTTTGCATGTTCTGGCATCCTAGAGCGTTAAGCGGACAAATGTGTTTTGGGAGGGTACAGTCCTCTACTCAGCCGCTACGGGTGTGCTGTCTACCAGAAGGCAGGAGGTAGTCTCCAGGGAAATTGAGCTGTGAATCTACCGAAGGAGCATGTTTTATGGAGCCTGTTTGTGTGTGTGAATGTTCCTACGTTGCGTATGCTGTACAGCATATCATTAAAAGTGTAATAGAGCAACTTTCAGTCCTGAGCTTTTGGCAGGGCAAGGCTTCAGAGACTTGCCAAGTAATAGCTATAGTATTGGTTTTTCGTTGGTACTCCCCCTGTATATTGTAGGTGAGGTTCTGGTTTTACCGCTGTTTCACCGACTAAACGAGTGCTTCCTGCTGGTAACAGGCAACTACCTGGTGGGTGTTCTCTAGGTAGATCGTTCAACACCAGTAGGTTGTCTAAGATGCGTGTTTTGTGTGTAGATGACCATATGAGGGTAAACAGCACTGCTTTGGTTCTTTCTGACAATCTCTCAGCTCTTCGCGATAGGTACCAGCCAATGGCAGGACACAGATTTTAAGTGATCAGCAGGAACACTTGGTTGACTATTTGCTGGTGGCAGCATGTAATTGGTGCCTTAATGTTACTGGTGCCTGGTACTTGTTGCAGTAATGGTTGAATTCCCTCTGAAGCATACAGTATTTCCATGATTCATGTCCAAGCATTAGTTATTCCTCTGGTATAAAACCGTATGAACTAAGAAAACTATTGCACAGCTTGTCAAATGCCTTTATGTCCAATGTGTTCTATGCAGATTCCTGCTCAGTGCCTTATCTGTGCTATGTTTTAGAGACACTCGCAGATATTTCAGTTTCATACTTGAGAAGCTGATCAGTCACTGCAAACTCTCCCTTCCAGCTGATAAGTGACTAAAACATCTTTCCGTTGCTGTGTTGGTATCGGCTTGTACCGTCACCCTGACCTTCTAAAAACGAGCTCACATTCCATCGCTTACATTGGGGGGCCCCCCCCCCCTTTCATGGATGTCCTATACTAAAGATTCATCAATTCAAACCTACTACCAAATTATGGGCTCTCAAATAAAAATCATAATACCCTATTAAATTATGTATTTCATCACATAATATCCTAGACTATGCTAAATAAGCGGTCGGACTATTCCAAAATATATATTTTTTAACGCATGGACTCCAGTGCATTTTTACTGCATTGAAACTGATAATGCTTGTCTTTATTGAAGTTAGATGTGTTTTTTTCCCCCCCCTTCTCCTTGGCTACCTATAATAAAAGCAGAAGGTGTACCTACATACACTCGCTGTACATGCTCAGTAGCACTCCCATTGTCTTCAATGGGAGCACCTTCTCCTATAGCTTATATATGCGGGTTAGCGTGTCTATTTAATAAATTTCGTTGTCGTCCATGCAAAAACTTTTTCCAGCGCTGACCTTGCATTAAAAGTGTCCACCAATATATCATTTAACTGCACGTTTTTCATATCCAGTATGCATCACTTTGTCCTGTGTGTGTCAATCATTCCTTCTTGCTTGTGCAATGACTGAATAAACACTGATGCAAAGTGTCATTCTTATAAGTTTGGCTTTAGGACTGTGTATAATGGAATAAACCTATGATGTGTTCTGGTTTTATAGAACGTTTCATTGGGAGGATAAAGCAAATTATGTTAGGATTTGCCTCTGTCTGTAATTATAACTCTAACACAAAGTCACTTTTACTTCTCTCTGTTGTAGGATTCCTTTTGGAATATTTGTTGCACATTTATGGCGATTTGGCGTGTAAGGACAGAATACTGCCAAGCTCAGCACAGCGTTGGCGCAGACAAGTGAGCCAAGAGGACCCTTGTGCCACCCTGAGCCTACACTTAAACATTTTTCCTTCCATCCCTTTTGTCTGCTGCGGCAAAGCATATGGGAGTTTTTATTTATTTTCTCACCCCACGACTGCATAGCTTTCACTACTCTTGTGAAATAAAGGGGAAAGTAGGTGCAGAGGTGCACTCTGCAATCACTTCTTTCCACCCCCCCTATGAGTGCCTCATTGCAGTAAAGACCATTTGTATTTTAGAACAAAAACCTGTTCGCCTCCCAGATGTAAATTAAGCGTTTTTTGGGTGCTATTCTGCATCCCACTGCAGCTACAACTCTGCTGGGACTTTGCAATAAGATTTTTTTTTTTTGTTCCCCCCCCCAGAATATATATATTTTCTTTATGAGAAATTTTTAATATCTTCTGCTGTGAATTTTTTTCAGACTTTTTTTTTTTTTAAATAAATAAACCTTATTTTTTTAAACTGATCACAATGAACCGTCCAGCTCCAGTGGAAATATCTTATGAGTCTATGCGTTTTCTAATTACCCACAATCCCACTAATGCCACACTCAACAAGTTCACAGAGGTAAGCATCAGAGCCAGTGTGGCTAATTTTATTTTACTTGAATTGATGGGGGATCATGTGTGTTGGCAAAGCGTTTTGCTGGATTCCAGTAAAGATCCCTTGTTGTAATTGTAAATATAATTATTTTTATTTATTTATTGGGGGTATTCCCTGAAATTAAGTGTAAAAATGAAAAACACACTGCAATACACCTAAACAGAAAAGACAGTCTAGGGCTGGAAATATCTGGGATTTTTAAATGGCACATGGACCAGCTGTGTCTTGCATCGTTTATTTGTACTGTATTTTCCACTTATTAAAAAAAAAATTCAGCTTTTACCATGTTGTACAGTGTTACCCCCAGTAATTGCATGATCATGCGGTAGGTAAGGGGTTTTAGTTATATGCCCTTATACAAAGATTTCACTTCAGTGCTTGTGATAATCAAATGTAGTACTGTTTGCACTTTTGCCTTCTTGCATTTTTGTGCTTTGTGATTTTTTTCCCCCAAGTTATCCTTAACTTTTTTGTTTACTTTTTAAATTAAAAACTATACTTGCTTATTCTAGGAACTGAAAAAATATGGTGTCACCACCCTAGTGAGAGTTTGTGATGCAACCTATGACAAGGCTCCGGTAGAGAAGGAAGGGATTCAGGTCCTGGTGAGTATATGATGCCACTTCATGCCCTGTCTGCCCTGTCTGTACCATTGTGGGTTTTTTTTTTATTTTATTTTTCCTCTGAAATTCAACAATTTTGGGAGATGGAGTGTACAAAACTCCAAAGTCATTACGTGAATCAGTCAACAAAGGCCTCATGTATGTGAACTCGAGAGAATATAAGTATGAAACTTAGTATAAGCTCTGTGACGCAGGGGCCTCCTAAGGTATTGTACCCCACAATATAAATATATATACGCATGAATCCGTTTAAGATGATAAATTAGTACATTGCTAAATTATAACTAATGAACACCATACAGTAACGCTCCAACACCTTACGCTTATGCACATGCATGCTAATACCATACACCAACACTAAATCCTGACATACATGCTTGCGCTAATGCCATGCAGTAACACGCTTAAAACAATATGCTTATTGATGCGAACACCACATTCGTATACATGTGTACACACACTATCCAACAACACACACACACAGACTCTGACACTATGCATACATGTTAACTTGAACACTCTGCAGCCTCTGTTACTGGGCACCTGGTGACACGTTGCCTCAGCTTGCCTCTGTAGCTCTTATAGCCGAGTCTGGTTTCCCTGTTTTTACAGAGCAGAAAGGTAGTCCCCGTTACATCTGTACTGGGGGTACTCCCACGGTACTATTCTATTTTTTGCATTGGCTACCTGGCACCTGGGGTTTGTCAAACATCACTCATGTTTGTAGTATTGCTGTCAGGAGGCAGTCCTGAGATGTTAAAGTGAAAGCTGTGTTTTTTCCAAAGGCTCTTAAGTATTGAGGCCTTTTTTCCGCCTTTTTTTTCATTTATACATCAGTAGGGTCTGCCTTGTGCAAGATTACATACAATTGATATTGTTCATACGTTTTTGGATCTAGAAACTTTGGATTCAGATTTGAATGGGGGCATGTAGCTTTGGCTAGCCCATATGTTTGCTGTAAAACCAAATGACCTGTTTAAATGCTTGTTTTTATTTTTCAAATTAGTTTGTCACTTGGTTAGTTTACTCCTTTTCAGTCTTTGCTAGATAGCCAATGTTCTAAATGCCCTTTCTGCAATGTTGTACAATTTTCTCCTCCTATTCAGGCCTCACACACACACGTCCTTGTAAACCTCAGTGTTGGGCTAGTAGTCCTTTGTGTGATTTTGCTAAAACAGACTGTTCTTGAACATGACATCCACCTCTGCTGTTTCAGTAAGAACCATATAAATTCTGCCTGAAGTCCTTCCCATCTGTGTTCCTTCTTGTTCCAGCATACCAGCCAACACTGAATTATGCTGATGTGATTGTATGCCTTGGCCAACAAAAAGAGACCCTGGACATTTGCGATCAGCATGCTGATAGCTGATCTTGTCTGCCTTTTAATTGACTGAGAATGGTATACAATAAAGCCACAGTTTTAGTAAGCCAGCACTGATGCCAGGTTTCTCTCATCTCTATTGGTTTTGCAGCATGTACACTTTGCATGTACTTATGTATTTGGCATAGCTACTGCAAAACCTGTCTTTCAATTATGATACATTTATATAATTCTGTCCTGTTTAATCATCCTGTGTATGGACTCTCTGTGTGTAATGTACCACTCTCTTGCGCACTGGGTTCTTTTTGTTTTAAGTACTTTATATCCCCCCCTCCATCCAGGATTGGCCATTTGATGACGGAGCTCCACCCCCAACACAGATAGTTGATGATTGGCTAAATCTATTGAAAACCAAATTTCGCGAGGAAGCAGGATGCTGTATTGCTGTACACTGCGTGGCAGGCCTTGGCAGGTAGGAGCTCTATGTAAAGTGCTGAAAAATTCAATTTAGTCCTTAAGTTCTGTTTAAGTACTAACCTGCTAAAATATTTTAATACTTTCTATATCTACCACAAAGCCTCTTTTGTCCTCTAAAAACCATTGCACATCTCTTTAGCCTACTTGACCAAAGGTAGAGTCCTTAATTTGTTCCTGCTTGTCAATCACTGCTTTAGGATATTCCTTGCTTTTAAGTATTCTGTCTCAAATGGTTAACTGAGCTAGGGCGGAATCTGCAGAAATGTAATACTTTTAAGTCTTTTGGAACCTATGATACAATGTGCAGTGTTCTCTGCCACTAGATTGTGGATCCAGTTCTGTGTAGAAGATACACATCTTTTTAAAAAGGATCACTGTTTATAAAGTAACATGCCATGTAGTACAATGTATATCAACAAAATTGTGCCTTTGTCATGTGGTCGATTGTCCCTTATTCCTTAATGGCAGATGAAAATGTAGCTTTTTCCCTCCCTTCCTCTCATGTGTTACCTTTAAATATTTGATTCAAATTGTAGATAAGAATTTATCTTGGATGAATTGTAACATTTCTGTAAAGGAAATAAAGCGGCATCTGGTGCATTTGTGATAGCTATTTGGTGTGCCATGGATATGTTTGAGTATGCATTGCCTTATTCTGTCCTAGCTGGCAGACATTGCCCATGGTCAGTGAGGGCTGTGTGTTTTTTGTGAGAGTATTAAGGGTCTCAAGCTGGCAGCATGGAAGACAATCTGTGTTGATGGATGCCCTGGATTATCTCCATTGGGTGAATTTGCATCCTGGGCTCACTGACACAGAAGTTCTTTTAAATTGAGCTGGAGCACTGGATTGTTAACAGAAATTGTCTTTGGGCTAAAGGCACTCAATGAATTAACCCATCAATGCCCACTTGGCTCATATTGTCAGTTAAGCTATAAATCACTCGGATTACTTTAGAGCTAAAGTAACTATTATAAAGCGACCAGATTATAAAACCCACCTCAAAATTTCAATATTTAGGAAGAAAGTCTGAATATAAGGCTACCCTATAGGAAATGCTTTAATAATTCACATGTAAACTTTTGCATTTAATAAAAACCATGATTGAGAAACATGCTTTTTTTTTTTTTTTTTTTTTATTTGCCAACCTGCCCCCAGTTATGCCCATGTGACCCCTTTATTCCACTCTGCCCTCCAAGACCCAATGCATCCCCAGTCTTGTCCCCCGTGCGTCTGACTCCCTGGTGTCTAGCGGGGGCAGCCTGTGGATGTTGCCCTTTGCTGCTGACGGCACTTCCCCTTTTTCAGAGCATTTGCTCTGGGTGGGGGGACCTCTATTTATATGCGAGAAATATACGGAACACGGTGTTTTCAATGAAGGTGTTACCAATGTTACCAACGGCATGTGTTAACATTTGTAATGTATGCCACAACAATCCAGATTTGTTTTTTTTATTGACAAATCTGGTTTGGATATGGGAGCCAGCTTTTTTTTTTTAAATATATATATTATATTCCAGGATGGCACTACAGTGTACATATACTGACTCTAGCACTATGCATACACACTGACTCTGGTGCTATAGTATATACCCCGTATCACTGCTGCCTATCTTCTGCCATCATGAAGCTGGCATCCTTTCCGGCATAGTGTGTCAGATGATAACAACCCTGGTTTCTAGTCGCCATGGTGACCTGGCACCCGGGGTTTGCCGAGCCTTGGTTTAGTTGCTTGTTTGTTTGATTCAAGCTGCCTTTTTGTGAGGAGATGTGAGAAAGTGTCAAGACAGGATATAGATTAGAAGCTTTTCATCTATCGATGCCGGTTCACTGTACCAGACTGTAATATTATACCACTGCTTCTTAACTAACGCAATCCTAAAATTTTGATCCTGCTTTATGGAATGAACTGTTTTTTTTTTGTTTTTTTTTTATTTAACCTTTTATTTGCTTTTTATATTTTAACAGTTATAAGTGCTTAAACCAAATACTACTATACAGGGCATACTGTAGATTAACAGAGGTAAAATGTAAAGGATGTTTTCTTCTTTTAGTGGTCAGCAGTGCATTGTGGGTATAGTGAAGGAAAAACTGAGCCAGTGCTTGGTTTTAATCTAATTAATAGTGCTTTTCTTGTGTTGGGCCCCCTCCCGAGGACACCTTCGGATCCAGTCTATCAGATGCATGCATGGCTAATCTCAGCATGTTTTATCTTTTTGTTTTTTTTCTTCCAGGGCCCCTGTACTGGTTGCTCTGGCGCTCATTGAATGTGGGATGAAGTATGAGGATGCAGTGCAGTTTATCAGGCAGTAAGTGAGCTCATTAACAGGCTCCTCTCACTCCCCCTCCCTGTACTGTCTCACTTTCGCTGTACCTCCTGAGACCTCCGCTCTCGGTAAACAAGGCACTACACAAGCTGCTTGTTAAACATAGTTTTCCTCAGACGCATCTCGTTGATAAACAATCTGAGTATGAACTAGTTCAGGGGATAGTGTGTATTGATGTCAGAAACACACAGATACATTGTATGGTGGGGTGAACCTCTGTCTTGCATTTTAAGTGAAAAATGTCCATACACATTTAAATAAAAATTGTATTCCGGCTATACCTGTATGGTAAGAGAAAACTATACTAAAGATTGCATGGTAACGTACAAGCTGCTTATAATGCACTGGAAATCTCTTGACTGTTGTATGCACTAAATGTGGCCTCTCAAGCAGCACAGCCCCCATTCTTTGGCCATGTACTTTACTTTACGTGATAAAGCACTATATACTTAAACTAGAAATATACATATTTGGACAGACAATATTGTGGTTTCAATGGGGCTAATTTCCAATTGCAGTAGTATAGATTTTAATTGTAGACCGTATCTCTTCAATGCCAGACATATGTAGTAATGCTGGATAGCTAAAAACACAAATACATGAAAGTAGTCTTGGTGGACATTTTATTATATATATTATTTTTGTGTTAAGGAAACGAAGAGGAGCATTTAACTCGAAACAGCTGCTCTACCTGGAGAAGTACAGGCCTAAAATGCGACTGAGATTTAAGGATGCCAACGGTCACTGCTGCATGCAGTAAAATCTGATGCCTGCTCCTCAAGGGTCTTTGATCGAGGGTCTCTTCACGATCCAGAGTTTAGAAGAATGGACTGGCTTCTTCCCTCCGTCCCAATAAAAACCAAAATGGCAACAGTCAGCAGAAATGAAATTAAAAACACGTTTCAGTGAAAGTTGTTTTGTTTTTTGTTTCGCTCCCAGACCCCCCCCCCCCCCATTGGCAGATGTGCAGGTGCAAGGTTTTATATCTGTGATGTCAATGTGCGGCTTGTCAATTAAGTGTGTTATGTATGCTGGGGAGGTGCTCTGCTAGATGACTCTTGTGTGGAAAATTACATTGGAGAACAGCAAAGTCCAGGTTCTTACATTAGGGCCATGAAAACTGGCGTGCTCTACGTAAATCATAACCAACGTTTCTATTTACATCCTGCCTGACCCTGATCGCAAAATGTAGTAATAACCCTAAATTTACAAGAGTATCATTGGCCCCTTTTTTTTTTTTTAAATAACTGAGATTTAGATTAACATAAAAAGTTTGAGTTTGCTTCCTAACTGTCCTTCACATAACATACTATTTGAGAATAGCTTATAACGCAGGTCTTGTTAGAACATTATCTACATGTTAAGGCAAATCATACAACAGAAAACTGTCTAACTTGCCTATTAAATAAGTACCCGCTTTCTCTCCTTATTCACAATACCAGAGATAGCACACACACGGTGTGTTATCCAACTACTGTGTATTATCGGTTAAATTCTGTAACTCTTTTGTTGGCATTTGAAGAGATTAAGCACATGAGGTTAAATTTATAAATCTTAGCTTGGTGAGTTCCTATCATATCGGCAAAGGAGGCAAAACATCTTCACATTAATTTGTTTTAATCTGTTCTACATTATGGGGCACTAGTAAGAAGAGATGTATTGTACCTCAAGGCAGGGAAAATGGTACCATTACACATTTTGTCCATTTGTTGATAGGGTCGGTTATACACCCCTGCTTTAGATATCAAAGTTTACCAGTGTGCCATATTTCAAGTGACTTTCAACCACTTAACCCTCATATTTGCATAACCTCATCTATCATGGCTGTGTAGCATAAGAACAGGTGTTCAAGGTATGAGGTATTTATAACGTGTGTGTGTATGTGTATATATAATATATATATTCGCACACACATGTATCTCAAACAAGGCATATAGAGGAAAGGACAAAACACAGCAGTTTACCATTCAATGTCAAATTTCAGAGATAATGTAATTATGAGGTTATCTGCTTGCAGAGTTTTGTTTGTATCAGATTTTTAAAGCCAAAACATGATTGATTAATGGATTGGTATGGCTCTATGTACTAGTCATTTAAGTTCCTATGTGAAAAGCCCCTTTCCTTTAGTCACCCTGGTACCCCAGCCCAGTGTGCCTCACAGAGCACATTTAACAAGTTTTGTTTTGTCCTTTAAATATGCTTACCTAGAATTTTGTACCAGGTTTTCCCATTGACTATTCTGCGCCCAAAGTACTGTATTTAAATTTTTTAATTTTTTGGGGGGATTTTTCTGTTCTCCCTTGTAATTTAGTAAATTTGGAATGATGTGCCTATCAATTTATTACTTCCCACTTCCACAATGTATTCTGACATGGGGGTGGTGCTTTATAAATTGTAATTTATTTGATGTGTATATATTTTTTGTTTTCTTTTTCCCCTGATATTTTTACATGGTTGTAAAGAAGATAAGCTGACTGGAGGTAGACGTGCAGGCAAACTAAAGTATAAATCAATAAGTGCTAGAAATTCCTTAATCTCTTGAAACGTGTTAAATAAAATATTTTACACATTCTATTTTCTGCTGTTGGAATTGGCATTAGTGTGTTTTTTAAAATATATATTTGAACTTGTGCTATTTCACATTTTTTGGATCAGTACATCTCAAAACTTAAAGCATACTCCTGCTGCAGACCTATTGGCCAGATGCACCCCTCAAGAATTCAAAATCTTGCTGTCATTTGTAAGAAGAACAAATACCTGTATATTCTGGTTAGATTTTACACCACATTAGCTTTTAGATGCTTGTTAAAAATGTTTAGTGTTTTATTCCTGTCTCTAATGCAATTGACCTCCCACTTTATGATCGGCAGCTCATTCAATAGTAATGTTTTAAAAAAAAAAAACAAACAAAAAAAACAGGACACGAGAGGATGACTACATAAGTGCCCAGAATGTAAGTTTCTCAACAGGTAGGCTGGAATCATGTATAACTAGCGTATGCAAAAGCTATGGTGTCTACACTATGATAAGCAGTTTATTTTTGGTGACAGCTGTCTTCTTGATGACATGTAAACCTCATAATTAAAAAGGTTGTACAGTACTAGGAGTCATGATGGTGTAAGTGTAGTAGATGTTATGCAGAGGGAGACCTGTGTGATGGCATCAGCTGATGCTATTGACTTGTTCTACACTGAATACTTGATAACCAGCCCATGCTGGGATTAGTGCAGGCGGCCTGTCCTCCGTCCCTGTATACTGTATAGTGCAGTATTTATAGCTCTGTTCTCAAATGAAGCAGCTACTCGCACTGGTCTAAACCGGTTTTTATTTTGAACGCTGCAGCTCCCTCTTCAAACCAAAGCTATGTAGAGGTGTTTGCTTGAAGGGCTGTAGACACTTTGGGCAGCATATTGCTATACGAAGTGACCAGTAATCGGCATAAAGCATGCACTTTTACAGCATGCTGAAAAAAATAAATAAAAAATCCAACAAGCTATCAAGTTTAACATGTGTGACCTTTTTTTGGATGGCTCATATACCCCCTCCAGTGCTTTTACATTTTTTTAATTGAGCTATACAGAGTTCTAATTACCTGTAGATTTTACAGCAACAGGATTTTTAATGGTGCCTGGAAAATGGTTGCCTGCTGTGACCTGCCTGCCCACCCACAATACAGAAGTCTTAAAGGAGAAGACTATAAAGGTTATTGCACATCTGTTGAAGCTTCTGTTGGCCAAAGCCACCGTCCAGTATGGTACAGTGTACTCCTACCTTGAATAGCAATGCATTGTTTCAACTGTGTACTGCTTTCACCTTGTGAAGGGTGTGTAGGAATATACACTCGCTGGCCACTTTATTAGGTATAACTGTTCAATTGCTTGTTAGCAAAAATAGCTAATTAGCCAATCACATGGCAGCAACTCAATGCATTTAGGCATGTAGACGTGGTCAAGACAACTTGCAGAAGTTCAAACTTAGCATCAGAAAGGGGATTTCGGCATGATTGTTGGTGCCAGACGAGCTGCTCTGAGTAATTCAGTAACTGCTGATCTACTGGGATTTTCACGCACAACCATCTCTAGGGCTTACAGAGAATGTTCCTAAAAATAAAATGCCTGGTAAGAAAATGACAGAAAGGCAACAGGAACTCAAATAACCACTCATTGCAACCAAGGTAGGCAGAAAGCCGTATCTGAATGCACAACACATTGAACCTTGAAGCAGATGGGCTACAGCAGCAGTAGACCACATCAGCCACTCCGGTCTGCTAAGAACAGGAAACTGATTCTACAGTTTGCACAGGCTCACTAAAATTGGACAATGGAAGAGTGGAAGAACGTTGCCTGGTCTGATGAGTCTCGATTCCAGCTGCGACATTCAGATGGCAGGGTCAGACTTTGGTGTAAACAACGTGAAAGCATGGATCCTTCCTGCCTTTTATTAATAGTTTAGGCTGGTGGTGGTGGTGGTGGTGGTGGTGTAGTGGTGTGGGGGACATTTTCTTGGCACACTTTTGGCCCCTTGGTGCCAATTGAGCATCGTTTTAAACGTGACCTATTGTTGCTGACCATGTCCCTCCCTTTATGACCACAGTTTACCCATCTTGTGATGGCTACTTCTAGCAGGTTAATGCACCATGTCACAAAGCTCACATCATCTCAAACTGTTTTCTTGAACATGACAATGAGTTCACTGTACTCCAATGGTCTCCACAGTCACCGGATCTCAATCCAATAGAGCACCTTTGGAATGTGGTGGAACGGGAGCTTTGCATCATGGATGTGCAGGCGGCAAATCTGCAGTAACTGTGTCATGCAATCATGTCCATATGGACCAAAATCTCTACACCACTCAATCCAACACTTGGCATTGTATTTGATGTGTGATGAATTTATTAAGCTCTTCAGAAAGACCCGTTTTTTCCCCAAATGGGTCGTTCTGTGGTGGTAGGTGCTTTATTTTATACATCTGTGGCAATGGGTCCGAATGAAGCACCTAAAATAAGTAATTAAGAGGTGTATCCCAATGCTACTCTAGTACTGCCTTGGGGACTGTAACAGAGGCTTTACAGATTTCTATGAGATTCCATCCCTGCATCTGTCCTGTTATTGAACACATTCACAGAAGGGTGAACCATTAATGCTACAAGCATTTCTACAAAAGACAATGAGCAAAGCCAAGAAATTACATTGAAATTACAAGGCAGCTGTAAAGTGAAGACTGTCCTGTACAAGGTACAGGGCAACTGATATGTGAAATACTGAAGGAGAGCTAAAGGTTTAGGTTTAGCGTATTATGTATCGCCTGGTGCTAGGCTTGACCCATTTGATGAATAGGTCTCCTTCTACATGCTGTGTCCCTTGTGCGGAGCACCAGGGCATGATGCTGTGGTGGGCTCGTACTTTTTGGTTCAGGGAGCCAGTAAAGCCATGCACCCCCTCTTTAACGTGGCCTTTTGCTCGTGCACCATGGGTGAGCAATTGAGCTTCTAGTGTATGGTCATGTAAAACTACCTTATATGACACAGTGTCTGCTTTCTGTAGCAGGCTGGCCCAGTGTAAAATATTTTGCCCTACCCTAGCTAAAACAATTTGGGCATTTGACAATTGCCCATTTCCCTGGCCCAACCTGCCCATGACTTGATGTCATATCTGCCTGAAAGGAATGTGTGACACCAGGGACAGGGTGAAGCACTGCTGCTTTGGGTCGTATTCATCTTTCGGCAGGCAGGGGAAGCTGTCTGGGCTAGCCCTGCCTCTTCACAAATGCCATTCACCCATAAAAGGGTAAGTTCCAGGCAACCAACCCAATTCCAAGTATGCTAATAGGGCAACTGCCTGGTAATGCTGCACTGCTGCCACCTAAAGTACCACTGCACTACCTAGGGAACCATGGTGCATTAACATTATTTTGTCGCCTGCTGCTTTTCATTCTGGATAGGCCCCTGTGCACAACGCTGACTGAGCCGGTGCTGGAACTGACTGAAGCTAATTAAATGATTGCAATAAGATCCGCTGAACACGTCTGCCGCAAGCAAAGTAGTATTCAGATTGGTGATACTAAACTAGATAATAAAGCCTGCGGTACCGCTGACACCGCGGATGGGATGATAGTTCTTGCATGAAAAAAGATTTGAAGTATATAAACTGTTTTACTTGAGGGTACCAAGCAACCCTGTGTGACATCATGAATCATTTTCTCCTTGACTTGTTGTAGCTCTAGAAAAACTGACATACAATTGTCTCGGACTAATATAAAATATATTCCAACCTTACTTAAAGTCTGACCTAACTTTTGTTTCTACTCATTGGAAAACTAAAACATACTGTAAATCGCCACCGATTGAAAGGAAAATCACTACCTGAGGGGCCAAATCAACATGGTATCCATGCTACTGTCAATAACAGTATTGCCAGTCACAGGTTCTGTATCATTTAGATTAGCTGACATTTGCAGCGATGCACAATATGTACTTACAACCAAAGTTTTTTTTAGCCTATCAATCATAACAGTGGTACGGAATCTGCTGGCGCTATATAAATACATATAATGCATCAATCAATTATATTCCACAGTTTATTTTACATTGAAGGTAAGTGGGTGTTTTGCCGTTAATTTAGCTTTAAAAAGCCATTAAAGCCATCACTGAGCTTTAGCGTGTGAAAACAATGCAATGACACACTGCATTAATCAGTTCCCCAAGTCTGAGATGTGCATTTTGCTCCTTTACTACTGGGTACTTTTGGCTTTTCGTGCTCCCCATGGCTGTTAATACGGCTAAAACATGTATATGAACAAAAGATTAAATGGTCTGCAACGAGGAAAGAACAAAACGGGCACAATAGGTGCAACACGCACTTGTTAGCTGCTGCCACAGTCTATGACATTTTATGCCAACAAACCTCATTTGAAATGTCTGCACGCACAAAACGTTTCTCGGTTCTAAATGTAGATGTCAGAGTTTTTCCAATGTGTCGAAGGAGAAATAAAGGTTACAATTTAAGAGACCCACAACACTTTTTTTGGGAGATTTATTTTTAAACCTACATACGTCAAAACGATGAGAGTCTGAGGATGAATTGAGAAAGGCTATAAAGAGTTTTCTTTTGCGTATGTCAAAATGTGATCACTTTCAAAGCTATGGGAAATTTGCATACACTGGTCTGTAGAATTTACCTTTCAAAGCTTTGCTCCCGAGAGAGAGAGAAGATTGTTCTCTTCTCTAAACCTTATTGAGGACAAGGGCATGCAGTGGGAAAACAAGGACATCCTGCTGAATTTGTCTGGCTAATTAATTCAAGCCTTGTTACATTTCTCCACACTTGGTGTTCGAACAGATGCTGCTTTAATTGTGAAAATTAATGTGAATTTATTTCATTTTTAAAAAGGTTGTTCAAGATGTAGCTTTGTTGAGCTGCTGGCCGAGAGTGAGAAACAGCGGCCAATATAGATTAAGGAGGCCGAGAGAATGAAACGATGCTAAGACGAGCTGTTTTATCATTGACTGCTCGGCAGTATCGTTGGTATCTTTTACAAATTGGTAAAACATACATTCTGGTTTACATAGGTGAGCCAGGAAAGACCACATAGGGGGTCTTTGTCTCATCAATAAATTATTTTGTGTGAACTGAATTGCATTACTTTTTTTGTAGAATCAAAAGCTCATTAGTTACATAATTTAATAAAATTATCAGATATGGGCTTTGCTAAAAATTATCTGGGTGGTGTCTTTCCCACGGCTATAAGGATGTACCAGCAGTGGCTAGGAATTCCCTGGAATACTTGCCAATAACATGTGGCTTTTACAGTGTAATATAAAAAGAACAGGTAAGATATAGTACTGCGTGACGGTTACGAAGCCAGTTTTAAGTAATAAACACACCAAAAACACACGGTTAATAACTGGTGACCCAGGTGTAATTGTATGTCTCTTGTGGTTTTCAAAGGGAAAGCAACAGACAACCTACAAACAGAACTGGATTCCCCTTCATGCTTTCAGGGCCAGGGGTTTTACATACCCTAATGAGTCTTTTTGTGATTTTTACCATGTTTGTTAAACTATGACACATATATATGATGTACCCACACAAATTATAGATCTTTTTAAGACCTTTTAAAATCATAGAAATGATTAGTGATAATATGTAAAAAAAAAATCAAAGAAAACCCTATACTATCATTTCTTTTCAATTTTGCGTAGGATTTCTTCTACACAGTAGGTGCCACTGCTGAACAATGAACCAACTTATGTTCGGCAACATCTGACTACATTAACACCCGACATAAATTGTTTTTTATGTTCAAGAGGTTTACCTCCATCCTTTACATATTACTGTTTATTATTTTTTTTAATACTACTGGGTTAAGGGGTTTTGGGTAGTGATCTTTTTTTTTTACTGTTAGTGGTTTATTGGGGCACTTATTTTTCCAGTTTTCTTTTTTTTAAACTTTTTCCCCCAGTGCAATATGGATAGAGACACTCTGGGGAATCATTTGCATTTCTGCACATTTATATTATGTGCCAACACTTCCTGTAAGTCTCTCTCTACATATCTGCACTTGGATTGTGATACAAAATACTTTTGTGAGTGCATAAATATACTTTCGCCCCTTGCTCTTTTATAATTACTGTATTACACTAGTGGTTTGTTTTATTTTTTTTCCACTATGCATATGTGCCCCATTTTGGTGATGAGTTTTCTATAAGTACAGAATGTCTCGGCATAAAGACCATACCTGGGAACTTCTTGGCTCCGGCTACCCGGAGCCTTCCCTTGCGGGACGCGGCCAGGACTGCACACTGACGTCGACGTGCGTTCCCGCTGACATCAGCAGGAAACACCCCCATTTAAAGGGGAAATGGGTGGGAAGCGGGGCTTGTCAAGACCCCACTCCTGCGACCCGGAGGAGCAGCGCTCACCCGCCAATCTCCCAGTGTAAGACACAAACAGCCTAAACGCTTGTAAATGAGCTCCAAACCACCCAGTATCTGTACTGGGTAGCCTAGAGCTCAATATTGCAGGGTCATGCACAGTCCGTGGCCCTGCCACCTTTGTCCCACCATCGGGGAAGGAAATGTTGGTTTGTATGATGTGTTATATTGTTTTTAATTTTTTTTCACTTGTGATGGTGATCATTTTGGCTATTTCAGAGACTGTAAACCACAGAAATGATCTTACATGTTATTGTAGGAAAAAGATATAGGGTGTTCACTCAATGAAGAGCAATGGATCACTATTTCACATTTGGTGGCGATGTCCTAAGTTCAATGGGCATTGTTGGAAAAGCGTTTCATTAAATAGGTAAAGCTACAGATACAACCATCACCAACAGTAGTAGTAGCACTTCTACATATATTCAATAGAATAAATTCAAAAGAACCAACAACAAATGTAGTAAGGATAACACATGATATTTTACTAGTGGAAACCATTGTTATAGTCAGAATGTGGAAAAAGGACATTTTTCAGTTGTCTGTGATTTAGACACTTAATGTGATCAGAGAAAAAGGAGGAAATGTCTCTTAAGAGCTCTAACTCTTTGAATGCGTATGGAAGAGCCTGATGGAGCAAGTAGATAGAGCAACTTCTCAACCTACACAAAGAGAAATGTCAATGGGCAAAACCCAGCATTTACCAACATAAGGAAATTGCATACTATGACATGGTATATTATTAATATTATTATTGTTATTATTATGTTAGATTAAAGTTATATTGAAGATGGGAGGAAATCTTCTTATTTTGCAGCATTTTCTGGAGAGAATTACGGTATAAAATGAACAATTGTACATACAAATACAATGAAGATAACGTATGTTCTAACGTAAAAGAAATACCACACCGGAAAAACTTAAGATGGGTCTGAATACTGCTTTTGTAACTCGTACATGTGCACCTCATTTTTATATATATATAATATATATATATATATATATTAATTTTTTTTAAAAAAATAACAAAAACCAGGAGTTAAAAAAATACTTCAAAGGACAACGAGCCTACAGCATTATTACGAGCTTCTTAAATATATGCATGAAGAACAGGGATTTATTTATTATTTCTTTTCAATATTATTATTAAATAGTCCATGTTTTTATTGCGAATATTTTCATAGTATTTTCTTTTGTTTGTTTTTTTTTTAAAAACCCGTGTTTCACATACACTGAAATATCTGGCATATCCATCATCCCACCAGCTCTGCTCAAGCAAAATACTTTTTTTTCTTCATGAAAAAAGTTGACGTATTATATCACAGTTAATTGTATTGCCTACAGTAATATGAAATTCCCTGATATTTAAAATCTACAATTTCGCCAGCTTATTTTCTATCCCCTAATATGTAAGATTATCATTGCTCATATCATACACGTTCTGCTCCGGAGGTTTCCATCTGGAGCTGAATTATACATATAATATATGTAAAAAAATCGAAATTACATTTTACAGTCCCTTGTTCTATTTCTAATAAGAAAGAATAGCTGAATATTCAATCAATAATTGAAAGGAATATAATGTGAAATGTCTAGCAACAATTTAAGAATTAGAATATGCCTCCACGCATAAGCACACAGAGATCAATTATTTAATATTGAATATATTTGCATACTGATAGAGGCAGTATTTCTCCACCATGACAAAAACATGTACATTTCACAATCTTTTCATCCTAATCTGAGGTTTATAGAAATTGCAAGGGCGGGGGCGGGGTGCGCACATGGAATCACGTGACTACGAGGGTGGCTTTTCTTTGGACTTTTGACGGAGCTTCAAGCACGTGGCCCCCGATGAGGCGCAGATACTGGAAAGACAAGTGAACGATGGGCAAACGGTTAGTAAATAAGGGCATAAGGCGAGATCTGGTGATATGAGATCACAAGGTGGTAGTGGAGTGTCGGTGTAAAACCGGTTTAGGCGTTGGTAAAGGGCGGTTGAACAGCGGTTGAACAGCGGTTAGTGCTCTCTTCGTGTCACCAGGTAACATAGCGGTACAGCTGTGATCCGGTGGCTGTTGGTATCAGGAGATTTTGATCTTCAACATTTTCTGTAGAAGACTTTAACCCGCTCAGTTGCCAGAGCACCGCATTGTATAAGGGCCAACCTGCGAGTATGAAGACTGGGCATGTGGTCAGAATTTGACAGGACAGATGTGCTGGAAGCGGTGTGGGTTATAACATGGTGGTTTATTCGCGGCCTGTAGTGTCTCATGTTGGTCATGGATGGAGCGAGGCCTAATGTGTTCTGCAATTACATGGCCGTGTGAAGTGTAAGATCTTGGTATGTTGTTACACAATACTATGATTTTACACTGAATGTAGGGGTGTTAAATGGTCCGGCAAAATTTAAGCCCTATGGTTTCTTAGCAACCTAGGTGAGCTATATCTCAGGCTGCCTGGATGTATGATTGGGTAGGCCCCGGGCCTGCACATAAGCAAATCTAGATAAAATGGAGGGGAAAAAGTTACGTAATAATACTACTAAATGAATAATGTGCATATGGCTCTGTGTCCTGCTGCTGCTGCTGCTGTGAATAAGGCAAAGCAAATACATATTGGACCATATGTATTTGCATCTGGTTTTGTTATCACAATATCAAGATCATTTTGTCTTTAGATCATGTGTAGCTACCACAGTGTATTTCAGAAACAAAATACTTTTATTTTCAGGATCTAATACTTACTTCTTGCACATCTCCCTTTGACACGGGGTTAAAAGGCATAAGTCCTATTAAAATCCATTCCCCAATATTACACATGCCTTTCCCAGAACTAAATGTAGTGTAGGCTCCCAATTCCAGTCCACAATGACATGCAATGTAGCTGTGTATAGCAAACAAATACCGTGTTTCCCCAAGTATAGGACGCTCCCCCTAAATTACATAAAGTTATTGTACTGGCTGGCTGGGCATGATATGAGTGTGATTGATGTTGGCTGCTAGCAACTGTTAGCAATCGCTCTCCTATCATGCTCAGGCAGCCAGTACATGCGCATCACTTTCAGCCTCCCTGTGCCCCCTTACACACGGATCTATTCTAACATACATACATATAATTTACTCCCCAACCTTACCTGAACTGCAGATCTTCTGCTGTCGCTCGCCGACTTCCGTGGGGCCCGCTGTTTCCCTTCTGCCTTGCTCGACGTGGCTGCACAGGAACAGGAACTGAGCGGAGTCATGTGATGCGATGTACATTCACGTGACTCCACCGGGTTCCTGTGCAGCCGCTGCCGATGAAGGTAAGCAGTTAGTTTAAAATAAATAAATAAATAAAAAAATCTACCACCACTGTATAAGACGCACCCAATTTTTAGACCCCATTTTTTTCTAAAAAAGCGCTGCAATTCTAACCTTCAAATATCTTCATTAAATAAAGATTTTAGGACTTGGTTGTCACATCGAGGCACCCAGTGGGAGGAGATAAAAAAACTATTATTTAACCAAGTTAAATAGATTATTCAGCCATAGTATGCACTTTAATGCATATGACAGCTGAGAGGCCACTTTAAAGTTCTCTGACATCGCCCTTGTAAATGAATAGGAGGATTCTGCACAATCCCCGCCCCCACCATATGCATTTGCCTCTTTCCCCACCCTAAGCTATTTGCCGTGTGTTAGATGTGTTCATCTTGGTTTGGCACAGGGGCCACCAAGAGCAACCATTGTGTGCATCCATGAAATGCACTCCTATTGATTTAAGTGGAAGATGTTCCTGAGACTGGTTGATTCAGGCAGACAATCATTGGCGCAAGATAAGTATAATAATACTTATCTTAGTGAGAAGATTAGCTCTGCAACTTCTCTCCAAGATAAGTATTATTAAAGTATTAAGTGAATGCATATGAAACGATTTCCATATTCATCAGGTTGTTCAGGGAGGGTCCTCTTGATATCTGTGATAAGAAAGGGGTAGGATTTTAGGACCTCATCAATTAACTGATACCAACGGAGAAGACACTATATCAAAATTGTCAAACTTGTGTCTAGAAAAAGAACAATGTACACAAGGGAAGAGCAAATGTTTCTGCAAAGTACTATAAGTTGTGCAGTCAGCAGGATCGGTTCATTTATTTGTATGCAGATAGCAACAATATTTCAATTCTGCACTATAATTTTTCTTTATACATTACCTGTGCCTAGGTATTGAGAAAATGTTAGGACATTTACATCCTGATCTTCTTGCAGCGTCAGGGACACATTCAGTTTTACATTACAGTTTTAAGTGCCCAATCACGGGCATTCCCTTCTGGGTCCTCTAACCATACTGCACGTAAAAAAAAGGTAATATTAAAAAAAAACCCTTACATGCCATTGCCCTAACACAACATCAAACCCTTCTGCCCCTGCTCACAACCCACAAACCATTAAGCCATAAGTATAAAAAAAGTCTACCCTATAGGGTACTATATGTGAGGGATGAATATGGCCCTCTAGAAAGAACAAAAACTAAGGATGTGGGGTAGTTATGTAATCAGAAGAAGCAGCTAAACAGTTTTGGCCGGGTTTCTCTGCCGTAACACATACCCTGTGCAAAAAAATCTAGGCAACACAGAAGTGTTGGTAAAAAAAAGCACAGGAAATAATTTCTGCCGCCACCTTTGACAGTGATTGGTGGCCAAATAGCTGCGTTAAGAATGCCCAAATACCCCTGATATGATAGTCTGGGTTGTCTGCAATCCCATCATACCTAATGTAAAATTTCAACGTCTTTTTAAAGAATGATATACACCTTATAGTATGTTCCCTATAAGTGCTGGGAAAGAATGGAAATTCTATATAAATTAGGTACCGTATATTCCGGCGTATAAGACGACTTTTTAACCCCAAAAAATCTTCTTAAAAGTGGGGGGTCATCTTATACGCCGGGTACTTACCAAGCCGGAGGTTCCCACGAAGCCACCAATCTCTCTAATCACTACGCGCCGGCTATTGATGCCGAGCGCAGGGATGCCGTCATGTCCCGGCGCCCGGCATCAATTGCCGGCGCGTAGTGATGAGGGAGCAGGGAAGCCCGAGGTCTGGCACTTCAGACCTCGGCTTCCCTGCTCTCTAATCACTACGCGCCGGCTATTAATGCCGAGCGTAGGGATGCCGTCATGTCCCGGAGCTCGGCATCGATTGCCGGCGCGTAGTGATGAGGGAGCAGGGAAGCCCGAGGTCTGGCACCTCAGACCTCGGGCTCCCACAACTGGATGGAAGAAAGAAGACAGAAGATAAGGTAAGAGATGGGGAGAAAGGGGTGTGAGTGCACGCGTGTGTGTATATATATAT